>CABHPH010121615.1:11236-29610 GCA_902168325.1 Peromyscus nudipes
AGAGAGAGAGAGAGAGAGAGAGAGAGAGAGAGAGAGAGAGAGAGAGATTGAGAGAGAGCGCTACAGGGGGTAGCCTGATTGCTGACTTAAAATTTTCTTGTAGATAGGCTTTGTTATAAAAGAGATCTTCATGGCCACAGGCAGCTGTCCATGATCAGGCCTTGAAATGAGAGAGGATTAGAAGAAAGGGAACACCATACCAAAGGCAGCGTGGCACAAGCCTTGGGAGAGACTCCAATTCTGAAGAACAAAGACGTCTTCTGAGTCAAGGTAACTAAAGATTCTGGGATCTAACAGTAATTATTCTTGATAGGGTGGGACGTTTTCATGTTGCACCTTTTTGGGTTTTGTTGTTGTTGTTTTTGTTTGTTTGTTTTTTAAGTCAGCCACACTCCTATATGTAACCCTTCACCCATGCTTCTATAAGTAAGCACTGAATGGGACCTGGAAGCATCATTCTTCAATCTGTTGGTGGGGCTTGATCTGGGGTGAATACACGTTTATTCCCATCTCCCCAGGAAAGCCACACAACACTGCAGCTCCACCTTCAGGAGCCAGAGTTGTGCCCGGCAGCAAGGAGCTGTGGCTATTGTGCGGTTTCCTAGAAAGCTAGTGGTGGCATGAGGCTCATCCAAAGGGCTGTTTGATGGGCAGTCCTTAGTTCAAGGAAGCCAAAACCAGGGGAGAGCCAAAGGGCTGTTCATGAGGGGCACGCATTGCCCCATTCTCCAAAGTCTTGGCTTATTTGCAGGGAAAAATGTACATCATAAGTACTCACAATATTAACAGTGACTTTAGTAGTGTTTAACAGCACTTTAACAATGTTAAACACCTACTCAGAACTTGAACAAAAGTGATCCTCAGTCTGTTCTGGCTGGTAGAGGCCTAGTGGGATGAGGTTTGAAACTTACACTGGAGAGGGGACAAGCATGAGTGATGACCTCTGTTGTCTAAAACACTGGTTCTCAACCTGTGGGTCACGACCCCTTTGGGTTGAACAACAACAGGGGTCACCTAAGGCTGTTGGAAAACAAATATTTACATTATGATTCATAACAATAGCAAAATTACAGTTATGAAGTAGCAACAAGAATAATTTTATGGTTGGGGGTCACTTGTATTAAAGGGTCGCAACATTAGGAAGGTTGAGAAACACTGGTCTAAAACCAATTAAACTCCACTAAGGAGTCATCAGTGGTTGGGGACTAAGATATCTCCAGTGTGCACTGTCAGGATTCATCAGTGGCTCTTAGGCTCTGTTCCTCCAGCCTTGCCTCCATTTGATGTATCCTGAGCATTCATGATTGCATGAAATGTGAGGATCAGATCCTATCTCTACTCTTGGAGAAACAGAATATTCATATATACAGACAGAGATCTGGAGCAGGATCAGAGAAGTGATTTTGCTGAGAAGAATGAGCCTGCACACCCACGCGCATGGCTTGCTGGGGGGTCAGGAGCTGTGATGGCAGGCAGAAAAACGAGAAGGAACTAGAAAACAAATAAAAATCCAAAGGTTTTGCAATAAGGTCTTGGCATCACAGTCTTACAGACTGCCATATTCCGTATTAATCGGGAGATGTGAAAATGATCCCTTTCCAAGCTGAGAATTCCGGATCTGCTGTTGGATAAGACCCTGAGCCATTGACTGTTTTCAAGTCTGGACATGGCCAAAAGCGGCTTGGAGGCTGCTCCGTCTCTCCTTGCAGGACTCAGGAAGATCTGATTAGGAAACACTTCCTGTGCAGCCAGGTGAGAGAAGCTGCTGCTCCTTCCAGTTTCCGTTGGAAGGAGTCATGGCCAGCTGTCGATACCGAGGCAGGAAGAGCCAAAAGCAGGGGGAGGCCAGGGCAAGTCTGGGAGGAAAGTCAGACATGGGGATGTCAGATGAGGTTGCGCTGGGCATGGAGGACAGAGAAGCCTGGAGTCTGAAGCAGGGTCAGTACTGCAGGAGACATCTGATGGAAGCACTGTGGGAAAACTGAGGCTTGGGGTCAGATTCAAGGGCAGGCAGAGCTTGTTAGGAATCAGCACCAGGTTGCAGGACAGATCCTTGGCTGATGGGGAAAAATAAATCTCTTCCATGGGATGAAAGGCCAGAACACCACCAGAGGCCAAGTCTACCCTCATCTTTCACCTTCTAGAAATTTCTACTGCATCTGGTCTTAAAGGCCCAGCCATCTAGTGTCTGTTCTAGGCCTATGAATATCAGGGATGTGGGAGGGAGTCCACAAGGGCCCACATTTCAGCATGGCAGTGACCTGAATTTGCTGCCTTGCTGTGTAGCTGCTGAGTAGGGCTGGGAAGCCAGCCACCTCTAGCCATTTGCACCTGAGCTTTTACATTAATAAAAGCCCTTTATTTCCAGAACGTTTCACGTGTTTCTGTTATGGAATTTGTAATAATCACGTGCTGAAGTATCACAAAACCAAATTGGAAAACCCCATGTAACCAGTAGTTGAGGGTAATGTTAGGGCTTCCGGATAGTTCTCTGTGCCAAAGTGACCTCCCTCCATGGTACAGATGTTTCTAGACAAGCTTCTCAAGATACTAGGGCACTCTCTGGTTAGGGACCAAAAGTTGGATGACTGCGCTGTGACCTTTCTTGCCTGGCTGATCTGACGTGACTGTACCCATGACAACCGTTACTAAGTTACAAGAAACAATAACTCCCGGAAAAACTACAGAATGTACCTTTAGATTAATGAACTTTTAGACTAACTTCCTTGAGTATGTTCGGTTGGTCAGTTGCACAAGCATTGGACCAAAGAGACCTCTCTCTGACTTTAGTCTTCAAAGAAACCTCTCCCCCAGCCCTCTTCTTCAAAGAAACCTCACCTGGACCCCATTCATCAACCCATTCTTCAAGCTTTCATTTCTCTCTGAATTTTCCCATCTCCCAACATATATAAACCCATTTCCCCTTGCAATAAACGAGACCTTGACACAACTCAGACTGACTTTTGTCATTCATTATAAGTGCAGGGTCTCCATTTCTCTCTCGCCCCCTTGGTTTCTAGGAGGTGCCTTCTCGAGTCCCACAAAATAACCTGGCCTGCTGGACGGGTCACTCTCTTTCCCGTGTCTGGGCTCCCAGAGATGCAGGACTGGCTGACCTTCCATATTCCATCTCTACATTAAGAGTGAAAGCTGTAAAATGGTCTTGGGGTTTTTTGTTTTGTTTGATTTATTTTGTTTTTCGGGATGAAAACAGCCACCAAAAATATAAGACAATCTGATATTTGACCCACACAAGCCAGATAGTTAAGCACAGTGTTTATATGTGTGTTCTCTTCCCTTTTCCTCCTTTGCCTAGAGGCATGCTTTCAGATAATTCCTGCACTTTAGAATATATGATTCCACAGAAAAGGGGTGGACAGTCTAATGCCTACTCCAATGTTCTTTATCCTTGTCATTTTAATGGCCCTGGATTCTAATGTCCTCTCGTGACCTTGAATGTCCATGGAAGGGGTTACCTTACCAGTCCGATGTTTGCAGCCTCAGCCCAGAACCTATAGAAGGCCATCTAGGAATCTGGCCCTGGCTGCTGGGAATGGCAAGAGTATTTGCTAAAGAATAACCCTACCTTCATCCGGGACAAGTATTTGTCCTCACTGGAATATCTTACTCTAGCCTGTGCTAGTCATTCCCAAGAAGCTCCTGAGGTTGATGCCCAGGTACCACTTGCCTTGTTTGGCTCCCAAGTTTTTCAAAGGATCCTTGGTTGCTTGCCAAGTACAACTCTCTCTGATAAACCTCCCAAAGCCCACTCTAGGTGTCATGTGCCAGAAGCAGTTGGTACACCAAGATGAGAAGTTCTTGGCCACAGAAGGATCTAGAATCTACCCTATTTGGAATGATACACACTTGTAGGCACAACACCCACATTACCGAGTCTCAGCTTTGTTAGGCAGGTGAAATGATGCCAGGAAGAGAGGGCCTGATGGGAAAACGCCATCTGAAAACTGTATGGAGGGTGGTTTTGAGGGTAGAGAGAAGAGGGATAGTGTTATGAGCAGCCTCCATCTTCTTCTTCCCATTTCCAGTCCTTCCTGGTATTTCTGACATGTCCCAAGAAGCCTTGGGTGAGAGTTCAATGCCCAACAACAGCAAACGGTGCTCTCTTGGTCTCCTGGAGCTCCTAGTCAGAAATGACTCTTCCCTCAGAATGGGTGCCGTCTGGGAGTTGTTCTAGGTCCTGAATGCGCTTTGCCTTATTTCATTTTGTGTCACTCTCTTTTTAAACTATCAGAAGTTTTTATTGTTGCCATTTAAAACAGTTTTTAATTCTTTAAAAATTTCACGTATGCGTGCATGCATATTTTGATCAAGTCCACCCCATTCCTTTCAGTTTCTCCCTTCCACCCTAGCAAATACTCTCTCCGATTTCACATGTTCTTTCTTTAACCCATAGAGGCCACTTAGTGCTCACAGCGTGTGTACAGTATAGGCCATCTCCTAGATCCTAAGTAGCCTCTCAGGGCCTACATCCTTGAAGAAACAGTCTCTCCATTCTCCTAGTAGCTATCAATTACCAAAAGCTACTCAGGAAGGGGTGGGCCAGTGTGGCTGCCTTACCCCTTCATGTGGGATTTCAGCTCCTTGGTCGTGTGCATGCTGCCACAACTGACGTGAGTGGATAAGTGCAGCCACCCTAAGTCCTGAAAATACTGGTTTGCTGGAGTCGCTCACTGCGTCTGCCTCTTATAACCTTTCTGCCCCCTTTTTGGCAATGATCCCTGAGCCTTAGGAGGAGATGATGTGGTAGAGATATTCTATTCAGGGGATGATGTGATAGAGATATTCTATTCAGGGGATGATGTGGTAGATATATTCTATTCAGGGGATGATGTGGTAGAGATATTCTATTCAGAGCTAAGCACTCCATAGACTCTTATTCTCAGCACGTTCACCCATTTATGGGTCTCTGTTAAGTGCTATTACGGCAAATCAAAACTTTTTTGATGAGGATTGGCAAATTTATGGGTATAAAGGTAAATCCTCAGGAGTATGTTTTATACGATGTCCATTTAATACAGTGGTTCTCAATCTGTAAGTTGTGATCCCTTTGGGGGTCAAGCAACCCTTTCACAGGGGTTGCCTAAGGTCATCAGAAAACAGTTATTGACACTGTGATTCATAACAGTAGCAAGATTCTAATTGTGAAGTAGCAACGAAAATAATTTTATGGTTGGGGGTTATCACAACAGGAACTGTATTAAAGGGTCACAGCGTCAGGAAGGTTGAGAACCACTGACTCAGTAGAGTAATAGAGTAACAGTCGGCCTCCTCTGGGGCCGATGGCATTCCTGGCCATGCTTTCTTGGCACCATTAATGTAGAACAGGCCTTAACTCCAATCAGAAAGTGGTTGGTTACTCCCATGACAGCCATGCCACGATTGCACTGGTGAGTATGTCCTGCCAGTCATTACTGTAGCTTGCAAAGCCCACAGCTGGGTAAGACTGATGATTATTTTTCACCTATAGTGTTCATAGTGCCTTCCAGTACTCTGGAAGTTTGTCAGGAGGAACGAAGCTTTCCGTCAGTTCCAGATTGATTTCTCTACATGTACGACTCAATTATGTGGTGTCTTCAGCAGTGCAGTCTTTTCCTAAAGTTCTGAAAGGCAGTCAGGAGTAATAACAATAGATCATAGTGGTTGGGGTGCTATGGAGACCACTGACCAACAGTTTCAAAGGAGGTAAGCCGTTCTTGGGACTGAACTTCTTATTTGATAGCTTGTGGTGTCTAGGGAGGTCTTGTCTGCCTTGTAATAGGATAACTCCTTTTAATCTCTCTCTCTCTCTCTCTCTCTCTCTCTCTCTCTCTCTCTCTCTCTCTCCCTCTCTCCCCTCTCTCCATATGTATGTGTGTGTGTATATATATATATATGTACATATACATATATGTATATATTTAGTTATTTAGTGTGTGTGTGTATTTAGTAGTAGGCTTCTGTATGGCTTTTCAAATGTCTTCAGTTACAGTCCTCCCCCACTCCCTCTGCTGCACATCCTCCGATCCCCCTTCCACCCCAACCCCACTTTTGTTCTATTATTCCCCATTATCCCTTTACACCACCTGCATTCTATCTCCCTTCCTTTGAAAGCTCCCTCTCTCCATGGCCGCTTTCTTGCTCCTTTCTATGGGCACTCCATTTAAACACACAAGTCTGAAGTTTCAAAGCTAGCACCAGTTAGGTGAAGAGGCAGCCCAGGATAGGAAAGTCTTTACCAGCTACGCGGTGGCAGAGGCTAATGTCTAGAATATACGAAGAACTCAACAAACTAAACATCAATAAAAGAAGCAACCCAATTAAAATTGGTATGAAACTAAAAAGAGTTCTCAAAAGAAGAAATACAGATACCTCGGAAGTATTTTTTCTAATGTTCAATGTCTGTTGCCACCAGGGAAATGCAAATTAAAAAATGCTTTAGATTCTGTCTCCCCCAGTCAGACTGTCTAAGCTCAAAACAAACAGCAGCAGGGGCTGTTGTGAGTGTGGGGGAGGGGACATTTACTCACTGCTGACAGGAGTGCAAACAAGTATTACAAGTATGGAACTCAGCATGGGTGTTCCTCAAAAAGATACAATTAACCAGGCCTGCTAGTACGTGCCTTTAATCCAGTACTCAGAAGGCAGAGGCAGGCAGATCACTGTGAGTTCAAAGTCAGCCAAGTCTACATAGTGAGTTCCAGGTTAGACAGAGTCACATGGTGAGACCCTGTCTCAAGCCAAACAACAACAAAAAGCTGGAGATAGATCAACTGTGGGATCCAGCTATAACCTTTAGCACATACTCAAAGTATGCTAAATCCTACCACACAGACATGGGCTCATCCACGTTCATTGCTCTATTCACAATAGCCAGGAAATGAAAACAGACTAGATGTGCACCAGCTGATAAATGGACAATAAAAACACTGCGTATTTTCAAAATGGAATAGTATTCAGCTGTTAAGAAAAATGAAATTATGAAACTTGCAGGCAAATAGGTGGGGCTGGCAGTAATCATTCTGAGTGAGGTAACTGAGACCTAAAAATTCAAGTGTCCCATGTTCTCTGTCCTGGGTGGACTCAAGTTTTGGGTCACTCACTTTCATACATTTCACCCACTTCATGTCTGCAGGATCATCCCCCTCTTCTCTGTAATTAATTCCATTTTCCTAGTCAGAGTCCAGCACAACTTTCATTATGTAGCTGTCTATAGGTGGATTTTGTCCTGCAAGCCAGCTCCCAAATAACCACACAGAGACCTATTATTAATTATAAATGCTCAACTGATAGCTTAGGCTTGTCACTAACTAGCTCTTACAACTTAAATTAACCCATATCTTTTAATCTATGTTCTTTTACGTGGCTCAATTACCTTTACTTTGTAAAGGCCATGCTGTTTCCTCTCCCTCTGGCTATTGACTCCACCCTTCTTCTTCCCAGCCTTCTCTTAGTCTGATTCTCCTGCCTAGCCTCTCCCTGCCTAGCTACTGGCCAGTTAGCTCTTTATTAAACCAATGAGAGCAGCACATCTTCACGATGTACAAAAGGATTATTCTACAGCAGCTGTCTACTGTGAGCAAAACTCAGAGTTTTCTGAATAGCCCACAACAGCAAGACCAGTGGCTAGAAAATACCTCCTGACCTTGAAGCTCAGGGTAGAACTCAAGAAAAGACCCCACCCTTCTGGAGTTGCTGGGTGAGGAAGGGTACGATCAATAGGAAAATCCAAAACCCCTTTTATAAGGAGGTCACCTCCAGTTGTGAGTGGACGGAGGGGTCACTCACGCGCAGAGAAATGTAGCTTGTTGGGTATCCCTAAAACCTCATGCCGCTCTTTCTGTTTTCTCTGTTAGCTTAGAGGGTGTGTCTAGCAGCCGAAATGAGCCGTGAAATGTGTTTGTTAAATGGAACAGCACAGTGAGGTTGGTTTTGACAGCAGGTAGAAATAAGCTCCGTCCATAAATTAATTCCATTGTAGTGACAAAGCATTCAGACACCAGGAGGCTGTGGCTGGCAAGCCTGAAGCCCAACTGTGTGTAATTAAAACAGGGGAGTCCTCCTTTCCAGGGATATGAGCCAAAAAAGCAAATAAAATGAAAGCTCAAAATGGATTTTCTTTCTCAATTAGTTCAAGAAAATGCTAATTAGGTGAGTATATTAATGAATCATGTTTCTAAAACAATAAAGCTGGGTGCCTTGTGCCCTCCTGTCACAGGCACTCCGATCTCTCTGGGGCCCAGCATCCACAGTGAGTCTCTTCCTCACAAAACAAGCAGTAAAACCACGCTGACCTCTCTTCTGACTCTGCATCTGACTTTAAGGGAAATCTAGACATCCAAACAGGAGACACTCCAGCTGGTTCCAGCATAAACTGCTTTAGTTTGTGTTCTGCCACCCAGTGAACACACATCACACAATCACACACACACACACACACACACACACACACACACCATACACACCCCATACACACATACATACATACATCGCACACACTCACACATACCAAACACATAATACACATACATGCACACACACACACACACACACACACACCATACCACACACACACACATACATACATACATACACACACCACACACACACAAACACACACACATCATACACACACACATACATACATACATACACACACCACACACACACACACACATTCACTTTAGTTTTATCATAAGTGCTAGATAGTGGTGGGCTCAGTGAGAGGGGAGCAGGGTGACTAGTGTCCTCTCTGGGGACACTAGACACTGGAGAGGTAGACACTGAATTTCAATTAGGAACACTAGAGTTTCTCAAATACTGTGAGGTCACTCAGACACACATTTTCTGGTTTCTGTTTCTCCATGGCTAGAAGGGAACATGCCCCAAATTCCTTACAGTAATAAAATAGTGTTATTTTAAGCAAAGAGCAATATGAGATAGCTAGAAGCAATATACTTATATATTTAATATACACTTATTGGATAAATTTATGACTTAAAATATTAATGTTATGACCATGAAATACTACTACGAAATCATGATTAGCATAAATCTTCTTCCACGTGAGGCATAAAGTCTATGAGGATTTCTGAAAACCCACAGAGATGTTTTTGGGCCTTTCTCCTTACCATGGGTGGTAAAGATGTGTTCATTTCCCAGGGCTCTCTGGGTGACTGCAAGGACCCCTCTCTCTACTGTCACTGAGGGCTGTCTGTATATTTGAATTCTGTAACTAAAAAGCTGTTGGGGGAGGAAATACCTTAGTTTGTTGTAACTTACTGTGGCCACTAAGGTTGAGTTTCATGGTATTGAAAACTATGAGTTCCTTCTCTATTTGGAAATAATTGTCCAGGAAAACAACATTGGCATGACAGTGTTTACCAGAAAGGCAGCTGGGGTATTGTGGAAGGGTTTTTACCCCCATACAGACTGGAATCACAAAGCCTTAATGCTTCAAAACAAGTCTCCGGGTTAGTGAGTCTGAAAGACTCATGGTTCACTGCTGCTTCCGGTTGCCCCACCTGGTGGTACATTTGGCATAAAATGGAAATATCTATGGCTGCACGCACTGAGGCACCTAGCCCACCCATGTGGCTGGAAACAGCACCAGGAACCAACTTTGTGGCTCAAAAGACTTGGTAAGAAACTGTATGGAAGGTAGGATTTTTAGGGACCTTATGGAATCTACTTTTAAAAAGGAACTACTTGTTTTCAATAAGATAAGTAATGAAAATTTTTGTCTGAATTTATCAGATGTTACTGGACTGAACATTGTTAATATATATAATGGAGTTCTTTGTCTGGATCTGTCAAATGTTAATGGACTAGACATTGTTAATGTAATCTTGACTATATGTATTGTATATACTTACTGGATATAGTTTTTCTTGTATTAGTTATAAGCTTTTTTAATTTTAGACAAAAAGAGAGGAAATGTGGTGGTATTGTGTTCCCCAAAATATTGTGTATGCTAATAAACTTATCTGGGGTCAGAGAACAGGACAGCCACAATATTAAACATAGAGGTTAGGCAGGGGTAGCATACGCCTTTAATCCTAGCATTCCAGAGACAGAAATCCCTCTGGATCTCTGTGAGTTCAAGGCCACATTGGAAACGGCCAGGCACAGTGATACACACCTTTAATCCCAGAAAGCCACACCTTTAATCCCAGGGAGTGGTGGTAGAAAGCAGAAAGGTATATAAAGCGTGAGGTCCAGAAACTAGAGGCTTTTGTCCTGGAGAGGCATTTGCCCTGGAGAGGCCTTTGCCCTGGAGAGGCATTTGCCCTGGAGAGGCATTTGCCCTGGAGAGGCCTTTGGCCTGGAGAAGCCTTTGGCCTGGAGAAGCATTTGGCCTGGTTAAGCTTTCAGGCTTCTATAGTGGTATTCTATTTGTACTGAAATGTGATTTTATTTGTATGTTAATAAATAAAGTTGCCTAGAGGTCAGAGCTATTAGCAAGCCATAGCGAAAGCCAGGGCGGTGGTGGTCCACGCCTTTAATCCCAGCACTTGGTAAGGGGCGGTGGTGGTCCACGCCTTTAATCCCAGCACTTGGTAAGCAGAACTAGGTAGATCTCTGTGTGTTCAAGGATACAGCCAACATTGGAGACACACGCCCTTAATCTCAATACCAACTATAGAGACCTGGAGGTCTGTACAGAGAGGCAGTGACAAGGCAGTCACGTAGTTGGGTTTACAACCAATGAGAAGGCAGAACAGAACTCCTATTTAAAGACGAACACACAGAGAGTAGTTGACTTTTCGGAGAGATCTCCTGGCGGGAGAAGCTAGCTGGCAGAAAAGCGGGTAAGATTCTTAGCTCTGACCTCTTTGGGCTTTCATCCTTACATTGGCTTTGTGTTTATTATTTAATAAGGTGGGTGGTTACATCTACAGGCTTCTAGCAGCAGTTCAGCTGAGACCCATTCTGGATGAGGACTCAGAGGCCTCCAGTCTGAGGAAACAAGACCAGCTGAGGATCTGGCTAGGCGAGGTAGCTGTGGCTTATTCTGTCTCTCTGACCTTCCAGCATTTCACCCCAATAACTGGCCTCAGGTTTGATTTTATTAATAAGACCTTTTAAGACTCATGCTACAGGGACCATCTCAGACCTCACAACTGTAAGTGCTTTTTCTGTGTGGTGCCTTGCTGTCCAGGTGCTTCGAAGGTGACCCCAAGTGTGGTAGCTGTGCATCCTTGTCAAGGATCAGGACAGGGAAGTCTGTCTTTTCCTAGAAACCAGACAACATCCCTGGGGCTTAAAGAATAGAATCCCAAAGGTAGCAGTTTTCCTGTTGCTATTATAAAATGCCCTGACTTTTGTGTTTTAAGGGTTTTTTTTGTTTTGTTTTGTTTTGTTTTGTTTTACTTAAGGGAGACAGAATTTGTTTAGGCTGCAGATCTGAGCTTACCACAGTGGAGACAGAGCAGCAAAGGCTTAAGCTTGTAATGTAACCAGGTGCATTACAAGTTAAAAAGCAGAGAGTGGCCCCCGGACCAAAGCACCCATGGTATTGTCATCAAGCACTATTAAAGGGACATGCAGGCTTCTACACCCACACTTGATAAATCCCAAGTGTTTGTGGTAATTTTTCTAGAAAGTGCCCTGGACCTTTTGGGAAAAGAATGTCCAGTTCATCAGTAGTAAGTGACAAAAACCCCAGGATTATGACTAATCTATAACTGTTGAAAAGGAGCAATGTTTCTGTCTATGTGGCCTTTGAGTCATAGATGACTACAGTTAGCAGTCAAAACCTGAGGAAATGGGGAGTGTGGGCCCAGCTGAGTGGCGGGATTTATCAATGGTACTGGCTGTGCCATATTACTCCTTATAGCAAAGATAAGGACCTAGGAGTTTTTATACAGTATTGCAAACTGATGGAAATTTGGCATTTCTGGATGCAGGACTTACACTTAAACACAAATTTGGGAAGGTGGAAGGCAGCTTGGAACTATTCTTCCATGGAACAGATAATGTAAAACTTGACACTGTTTTTCTTCTATGAAGGAAGACTGACCCTGTGTGGAATGGAGGCACTCAGGCCAAAGTAGAAAAAAATGAAGTTAAGTACCGGTTCCCCAAGTTTATGTCACACTAGACATTATGTGTAGACATGAAAGTCCATGTGGAACAATTGGATACATTGAGGCAACTAAGGTAAGACCTGGAGGAGTCCCACAGGGTGTGGGACTGCAAGAGCTCCCTACCCGGGAATGTGCAGCCTGTTGGGACACGGTCCGTTTATACTGAGAATATAAGGTAAAGTGGGACATTTCACACACACCAAAAGGGCTGCTGCCTTTTTGTCTGACAAGTTTGAAGACACGGGGGAGAAAAAGAAAGAAAAATGAAAAGCAGAGAGTGATGAAGATTTGTGCTGAGCTCACCTCCTCAAGACCAGGATCCCAACCGAGGAACAGGGCAGCCCACAGTGGCCACCTCTTCTCAGCTCAGTTCACCTAAGCAAGGCAATCCGTCTTGGGCATGCCCCACAGGCTACCTCTGATGTTCTTCTAGAGCTTTTCAAGTTCCACAACTGAGATTAACCACCACCCTGCTGCCAGCTTTCAATCAGTGTGGGTAAAGAGAAGTAGGGGCTGCCTCTGCCTGAAAGACCGTGGGAAGAAGTAAAGCCACACACCCCATTGTACTTACGGTATAAGTTTCTTGCAGATGCGACCTTTACCCTTAGTGTTGGTGACAGCTAAGTTGGCCCTGGGTACCATAGGCCTTGGTTATTCAGCAGTTATTACCAAGGCCATTTCTGTCTCTTAGAAACATGGCTGGACAGATTCCCAGCCTCCATTTCAATAAAGTGCAACTTCACTGCTGTATTCTAACCTGTGGGACATCTATGGACCATAACTTTCTAGGCCTGGCCAGGAAATCACTCACCCGTCCCTCAGCCCCCTCCTCCATCTACCTGCAAGTGGATGCCAATGTCCAGGGCAACCATGGAGGAAGGTACAAGAGGAAGACTGCAGAGCACCGGCAGCCTGGACTCCTGGGTGAATCCTAACAGTGAGTACTACACTCTGAGAGTAAGACGTATGTAAAGTTCAGCTGCTGAAGTGACGGCACTAGTTCATCACAGCTGTCTGCCTGGTCTGAAAGTCATGCTTGGGGTGCGGGAGTTCACAGCAGCCTTTGATGTTTCCCCTAATTAGTTAAACCAGCCACTGTGGCTCTAGAACCAGTGTCTACAGATGAATAAATAAGTCATGGACACAAAACACTGGACAAACAATAAACAGATCTGCCAGAAGTATGTGCCCTGGAGGGCAGTGTGGGGCAAGATGGTGGAGTAGCTCCTCCCCTGGGCCCCTCCCTCCTCCGTTTGTGCGAAACAGTGTAGCATGAATCTTAGATGGTCTTATTAATAAAATCAAACCTGAGGCCAGTTATTGGGGTGAACACTGGAAGGTCAGAGAGACAGGATAAGCCACAGCTAACCTCACCTGGCCAACTTCTCAGCTGGTCCTGTTTCCTCAGACTGGAAGCTTCTGTGTCCTCATATCCGAATGACTCTCAGCTGAACTGCTTCTTAAAAGCCTGAATGCTTAACCAGACCAAATGCTTAACCAGGCCAAATGCTTTTCCAGGCCAAATGCCTCTCCAGGCCAAATGCTTCTCCAGGCCAAATGCTTCTAGTTTCTGGTCCTCACGCTTTATATACCTTTCTGCTTTCTACCACCACACCCTGGGATTAAAGGTGTGGGTCACCATGCCTGGCCGTTTCCAATGTGGCCTTGAACTCACAGAGATCCAGAGGGATTTCTGTCTCTGGAATGCTAGGATTAAAGGCGTGTGCTACCACTGCCTAACCTCTGTTTAATATTGTGGCTGTTTCGTCTCTGAACCCAGATAAGTTTATTAAGGTACACAATATTTTGGGGAACACAATACCACCACACCTGAAGCTGTATTCTCGGGAAGTGAGACCTCCAAGGATGTATTCTCGGGAAGTGAGACCTCCAGGGATGTATTCTTGGGAAGTGAGACCTCCAGCTCTTGGAGGTAGTTCATAAGAGGCCTGGAAAGAGAGTGGCCAGCCCATCTCTGTGGCTGAGCAGGGAGGAAGGAAACAGGGAGGCGACAGTACCAGTAATTAATTTAGGATCAGGGCAGTGCACACACTGGGATTGGATGGCTGGGAACAAGGGGGAGGGGTATCTACCACCTTCTCCATCTTTCCAGGGAACTTATACCCAGTTGCAAATTTTGAACAATAAATAGCATGGCTCATATAATATAGAATGACTATGTGCCAAAGATCATTAACTAAATAATGAGAGGCTCAGTAAAATGCTGAGTGTGCTTAAGAATTTATTGTGAAAAACAGGAGCTATACAGTTGGCCACAAAGAACGTTCTGAAATGAACTCACCGTTAGATAGAAAACTGGAAGAGATTGAAAACAATAAACTATAACCTCTATTTATTTATTTTTAACCAGATGAGATCTACATGCTGCATATAACTCAGTGTCTAATTGTGCGTGGGGGGAGCTAAACACAGATCCACTCACCATGTCGCTCATGCATCCCCACAGATGTCTGTCAAACAGTACTCCCTTGTAATGTGGGGGAGCATGATGCTGCCTCTCAGCCTTATTTCTAAGTTTTAAAAGTATTTTTTTGCTAACAGTCCTCCTGTTTTGGATCATAGATAATCTTCATAGACCATTCTCAGTCATGGAAAATGGCTGGTCTCATTCTGTATTAGTCTGATTATTTTCAAAAGTGGTTTTAAGTCACTATAAAATTACCCTTCAGCATGCAGACTGAGAAACTCCCAAGGCCAGAGACTTGACTTCTGTCTGGAAATTTCGTTGAGGTGTCTGAGGCTGGGCTTTACAGGCTCCATTATTTGATCATCTAATACCAAAGCTAGAAGTCAAATCCCTGAGTGCCCAACTGATGCCACAGGCAATGCCTATTGATAGGAACTTTATTGTCTAGAGGATGCCCAGGTTCTATGGCCTCCAGCCTCTGTAAACACTGAGCCCACATGCTAACCATGGCTCTCCCAAGCATGGCTTCTCATAGCTTAAAGGCAGCCAGTCCTCATGACTGTCCAGATCGGGCCTTAGCTGCACAGATGACTGGTGAAAGTCAATCTCAGAACAAATAGAATGGAATTTCCACTAAACCTTTGCAAATATCTGCACCATTGTGCAAAGTGGAGTATCTATCTAAGTGAAATCATGAGCCTTTGGGTTCTGGGGTGCTGGTGGCTTAGGTACCATCACAAGCCTTGTGGTTTAGGGTTCCCATAGCAGATTGTACTTCTTCACACATCTGCCTGAAATAGGGTGTTGGCAAATACACAGAGCTACAGTTAGCTTTCTCCTGTGCATAAGCTCTGTCCTCTATGGTGACTTTTACCCCACTAAGCCATGGATAAGCAGCTGCTTCCATGGAACTGTTTCTAGACTAGCAGTTCCCAACCTGTGGGTCACGACCATTTGGGGGTCACATGTCAAATATCCTGCATATCAGATATTTACATTATGATTCATAGCAGTAGCAAAATTACAGTTATGAAGTAGCAATGAAATAATGTTATGGTTGGGAGCCACCACAAGGTGAGGAACTGTATTAAAGGGCCACAGCATTAGGAAGGTTGAGAAACATTGTCTAGACTAAAGAACCCTTCAAGTTCTGACCAGTCCCTGGCACAGTCTAAATGAAGGCAGTCTTACTCTTTGAACCTCACACCAGGAAGGTGGGTGTGAAGCTTCAGTCATCACTGGTACTCAGGGTCATCCTTTTCTAGAAACTCAAGCCTGTGCTTCCGCCCTGAAGTTGCTGGAGGTCTGTGGACTTCATGAAAGCTCAGAGGACAGTGAAATCATCTAGAAGAAGCAGTGTATGACTGTGGGTCACTATTTGCTGTGAATAATTGTCCTGGTTAGTTTTTTTAAATCAATTTGACACAGCAGGGGGTTCTCAAACTGTGGGTCGAGACCCCCTTTGGAGTTGCATATCTGATATTCTGCATATCAGGTATTGATATTATGATTCATAACAGTAGCAAAATTACAATTATGAAGTAGCAATGAAAATAATTTTATAGTTGGGGGTCACCACAACATGAGGAACTGTATTAAAGAGTCCCGGCATTAGGAAGATTGAGAATCACTGACCTGGAGTCATCTGGGAAGAGAAACTTAACTGAGCAAATGTCTCCATCAGATTGGCCTCTAGGCAAGTCTTTGGGGCATTTTCTTGATAAATGATTGATGTGGGAGGACCCAGCCCCCTGTGGAGAGTGCCATCTTTGGGCAGGCGGTCCTGGATTGTATAAGAAAACAGGGATTAGCAAGCCACTGAGTAGCACTCCTCTGGCCTCTATGCCAAGGGTTCTCTTGAGTGTCCTTTTGGCTTCCCCGATGATGGCCTGTACCTATAGGCTAAATAAACCCTTCCTCCTCAAGTTGCCTTTGGTCATGATATTTTATCACAACAACAGAAAGCAAAATATGACAATAAAATCAAAATAGAGGAGGGCTAGATTATCTGTTGGGATCCAATATTCATTTTCTAAGAATCTAATTGATGTTCTGTCTTGGGCAGGGACACATTGTGGTCAGTGAAAGTATTAAAAAATATCTGGGATCCCCCAATATCTTCTGTGAAGTTTATTCCTTCTTAAACACTGTTGATATTTTACCCACATCACTTACTCTTTTGACAAGTAAGTTTTTGTTATTCAGCTTTTATAACAACATCAAATCAACTTACAAATACCCAAAGCAGACCTAATTCTTTCTAGATTTTCTTTCTCTCTAAGATTACAGAACAAATATTTGTGAATTCCCATGGTAACTTTGAGACATCAAAAGATTCTTAGATGTGAAAGGTATCCTGACTTTTTCCCTATTAATTCTGCTCTGATTTCAGGATGGCTCAGTGATGAATTAGGAGAGACCTGTGCACTCATGACTGTAGCAATAGCTTTCCTGCCAATTAGACTGACGGTGCCACATTTGATGACTATTGAAGAAGGTGGCAGAAATTCCTGGAACCTTAGCTCATCAGTAGTCAAGGGCCTGATGAAATCATGAAGCACAGAAAACCGTTCTGGTGAGAAGCGGAATTCTTACCATCTAGTAGATAAACAGATGCACAAAATAGCCTTGTCTTGCTCCCAGAAGAGCCCTAAATGCCTTCAGATCAAGTTACCACATGATCGATACATAAGCACATATATGGTCTCTCTCTTAGCCTAGCCTGGTCTGGAACTTACTATGTAGTCCAGGCTAGCCATTAACTTTTAGTGATCCTCCTGCCTCAGTGTTCTGAGTGCTGGGATTACAGATATGAACCACCACATCTGGATCCATTTATTATTTTAACAGGGAGCTCCAAGTCTCATTCTTATAATATCAGACCCTAAAGTACAGATTCTCATGTTCTTCTGTTTCTTAAACTCAGGGGTGTTTGCTGTTAAGCCACGTTGTAGTCCAACTTTCTTAAAACCTGCAAATGAGTTCCATCTTAAAGAAAGAGTGGGGAAGATGGGAAGGAGGAAATAAAGGAGGGAGGAAGGAAGGAAGGAGGAAGGAATGGAGGAAGGGAAGGAGGAAGGGAAGGAAGGAGGGAAGGAAGGAGAGAAGAAAGAGCGGGAAAATGGGAAGGGGGGAGGTAGTTGAAAATTCTCCATCAAATGCTAGCATTCATGCAGACCCCGAAGCTTGGAGGATTGTAGACTATGACTCCCAACAGTCATTAGTGTGTCTTCAACACTTTCTCCATGTAGCAAAAAGGAACTTTGGTTTCATAGGACCCAAAGGTATGGCCACTGTGTAACACAGAAAGACATTAATCATAGTTACTTAGACACTCAGACCATGATCAGCAACCAAGAGTTTTATATTCAATTTTACTTAGAAATTACCCAGGTAACCAAAGATTGTCCATTAATTAATTTGATTGTAAATTGGCATATGGTTTAAAAGTTAACTATGAATGTTGAAAGCTACATTCAAGCAGTTATTCAGCAAACAAAATTGATATAAAAGGTTGTCAGTATTATGCAGCTCAATTTATTTTAGAATAACTCAATTTAGTTGAAAATTTTACATTCCTTGATCCTAAATATAACATAGGAACAATATTAGCTAATCTGGTAATTATTAAAAAGTTTAAGAAATTCAGATTAGTCTCTTCAAGAAAAATAAATCAAACCTTACTTTAAAAAATGTATTATTGGCCAACTCCATTAATCCCAGCACTTGGGAGGCAGAGGTAGGCAGATCTCTGTGAGTTCAAGGCTAGTCTGGTCTACAGAATGAGTTCCAGGACAGCCAAGGCTATTACACAGAAAAACCCTGTCTTGAAACACCCCAAAAATGTATTATACTCCCCA
>CABHPH010121615.1:29782-54109 GCA_902168325.1 Peromyscus nudipes
CTCTCTCTCTCTCTCTCTCTCTCTCTCTCTCTCTCTCTCTCTCTCTCACACACACACACACACACACACACAGAAATAAAGTTTGCCTCGATCACATGCATTTAGGTGTACAACCTTGCAGCTTCCCTCCTAGAGACTCAGAGGAGAAGAACAGACAGGCGCTATGCACACTTACTGCCCACATCTGAAAGGCTATTCTTTGTGTCACAGATGATCACACAGTCCTGGAGGTCAGAAGTCAAGCAGATGAATTGAAACAGCCAACAATCTAGACTCTTGACCATTTCTCAGCCAAAGGAAGAGACGTTCTCATCCCATCCGGGATTGCCAGATGAGCAGTGACACCTGAGTCCCAGTCACTATAGCCCTACAGAAGCCGTAAACAAAGACCAGAACTGAAGCTGGATCCAAATAAAAACAGAGGTGGGAGGTGGAAGCAAGAGGAAGATGGAGAGAGAAAGCAGAGATGCTGGAGAGAGCCTGATTTGGGATCCAGGCCAGGAGCCAAAAGAGCTGTGTCAGCTGCAGCAGCCACACAATGCACATCCTTGAGCACATTTTAACTGGTGCAGACAGGTTTCACTGAAGCCTCCAAACTGACAACTGTAATGACTTCAGTCCTCTAAAGTTAAAAACACACAGATACAGAGTGAGTCTGTGTCAAGGACTAACTGAGTCATCAATCTGGGAAGCTGTCAGATTGTCAATCTACTTAGAGAAATGAACGTGTTCTCAGGAGGAGTCACCTTATCCTGATGCTCACTACTTTATTTCTGGTCAGTTTCCATTTTGAGGAAATGGAGCTACTTAGTTTACAAAGACATGCATTCTGAAATATAGTGGTCGTTACATACTGTGGAAGGCTGAAAAATGACCAACGAAGATGCCAGGGCCCTCATTGCTAGAGCCAGGTACCGTGCAGGTTCACAGCAAAATTACTGTGCAGATTTTCTTGGCTGAGGATCCTTGTGGTATTGTAGTCCCCCAAAAATTGTGCATGCTAATAAACTTATCTGGGGTCAGAGACGGAACAGCCACAATGTTAAACATGAGGATAGGCAGTGGTAGCACACGCCTTTAATCCTAGCATTCCAGAGACAGAAATCCCCTCTGGATCTCTGTGAGTTCAAGGCCACATTGGAAACGACCAGGCATGGTGACACACACCTTTAATCCCAGGGAGTGGTGGTAGAAAACAGAAAGGTATATAAGATGTGAAGACCAGAAACTAGAAGCATGTGGCTGGTTAAGCTTTTAGGTTTTGAGCAGCACAGTTCAGCTGAGAGCCATTCGAATATGAGGACTCAGAAGCTTCCAGTCTGAGGAAACAAGATCAGCTGAGAAGTTGGCCAGGTGAGGTTAGCTGTGGTTTGTTCTGTCTCTCTGACCTTCCAGTGTTCACACCAATAACTGGCTCAGGTTTGATTTTATTAATAAGACCTTTTAAGATTCCTGCTTCAGATCCTATAATAAAAAGGGTCTTGGCTCATCTGAGCATGATCAGTTGGACCATACAAGTCTTCTTAAGTGGGAAAGGAAGGCAGGGGTAGATCAGAACAATGCTGACCTCCTGGTGCCTGCTGTGAAGATGGAGGGGGACCATTCTGACCTACTGGTGCTTGCTGTGAAGATGGAGGAAGGGGACCAGCAGAATCATGGTGGCCACCAACTTTCACCAAGCCAGAACAAAGGACCATGGTCATATACCTGCAAGAAACTGATTTTTTTCAATTAGAATACTGGGAAGTAGATTTCTTCCTAGAATTTCCAGAAAGGCACAAGACACCTTAATTTTAGCCTGCTTGGACCTGCATCAGACTTCTGATGTCCAGAACTGTATGATTGCTGTTGGCTTCAGCCATTAAACTCGTGATAACAATAGGAAATAGACACAGTGGGACAGACAGAATTTACCAACATTCTACAGGATGACAAAGCTAATTATTGATGTTATCTTTCTAACAATCTAATGGCCTCTGATTTTGTAACTACTGAGAGGTCAAAACCAAACACGGGTACATTATTCTAGACAACCAGCTCCTTCTTGAGTAATGCTGTTGGACCCTGCAGTGTGACACTGAGAGAACATGTCGGCCACCCTTTGCCTTCACAGCTGGGTGAGATCAGGAGGCAACTTTTCATTTCATAGAATATAAGATCCACAAGGGCAAAGGCTGTGTTTGTATCAATTCACATAGATGGACCAGGGTTTAGTATAATGCCCGATGTGATGTAGGTCCAAGCATATTTATTGAACACGAATGACCCTACAAAACCTTATCTTTACTTCTGGCTGTAAATGGGTGATCAGTCACACTGAATTCCTCCTATTCCTTGGGTGTAAACCTGCCAACCTCTCTCCCACAGGGAGACTTCTGCACTTACTTGCCTCTGCTTGTAGCCCAAACCCGGCTGGACAAACTGATGTGTAAACGGGTGCATCGTGTCTGAACTCTAACCACACATCCTCTGAGGTCTGGCTGGTCTCATCCTCGTATGCGTTCTCCCAGTTCTCAGGGCCCCGATACCATCTTTTCACAGCGCCTAAACATGATGTCATCTGCCTGTGTGTACCCTCCTCCGTGGTCTAATGCAACAAAGTAACCATTTAAACATCGTGGATTAGAAGGCGTGGCTCTGCAGTTGGGAGCTGTGTCATTTTAGATAAGCTGACCTTATTTTCTCACTTGTAAAGGAGAGGCGATATTAAGCCTGCCTAAGATGGGTGTGAGGATTCGATGTCCAGGGCTTAGGGCAGGGCTTGGTGCATAGATAGGACACAGGAAGCTCTTGCCATGTTATGTGTTCTGTGCTGCTAATCTACCCTTAGTGTCTGACACAGACTATCTGACATAGTGCTCCGTGTGCATGGGGTCGTTTGTGATGTTCACAGAGTGCTGTGACCTAAGATGAACTGTGTGAGCAGAACTATAGATAAGACAGCATTGTCTGTATAATGAGAAAAGCTGTCGAAGGAGACTCTGCTTCAAAGCCAGAGAGACATCATCCTCTACTTCTGAAAGATGCCTGGAAGCCAATGTACTGGTGCCGTTGAACAGTGCTGGAGACTCCAGCCTGGCACCTAAGCCTTACTTTGTCACAAAGACAAGCATCTTGTTCTCTGGAAGAACCATGAACTCTCAACAGTGGTAGTCCTGTGCCACCCCACCCCCACCCCAGGCTCTGCCTCACTCTCCACCCTCCTCCCAACCCCCATGGTGTCCTAGATCTGGAACTTCTCTAGAACCCTTGAAACCCATTAGAATGACCCTGGGAATCGGTCTTTGAATTTCCCAGGAGCCCAGTCAGGCCTGGGATGTGTCTTCTAGGATTGTAAGAGCCTGTTCTTGCTGGGGAGATCCAGTGACCATCTCATCCCTTCTTCAGTGACTGGGTTGGTCGCTAGCTGAGCCAACAGACCTGTGGGTGTGCAGGTTGAGCACTGTCCTCCTCCAGTCCTTCTGCCTAAGGTTGGGAAATACCAGGCTGTTTGGTAGCACCACGGAACTCTGTCAGGAGCTCAAGGTGGCTTTATCAAACTCCTGCCCTTTAGGTCATCTTGAAGACCTCTTAGAGTGGAAAAGGATTATCTATAAATTAAGAATAGTCATCTTGCAGATATCCCCAGAGCCAGCATGGATTTTGTCCATGGAGAGAAGCTATAACCATTAGCATATGTCTTTAGAGTCTGATATTATTACTGGTGTGGGCTGCCTCCGAGGAGCTGGGAAGAACCCTCATTGACAGTCAGCCAAACCTTCCTGTTTTCCATCTGTTATTAGATAAGGTTTTATAATCGTTACTTTTGTGGTTCATATTAAGATGCTTTTATTCCCCTACGATGAGAGAGCCAAAATTGCTACACAAATATAATCACAAAGAACTAAGTGGAACCCCTGAATCATTACTTTGCCTCTGAGCAAAGCAATCTGGGAAAGGTTATATAGCCCATGAGAGGTTGGTATCTGCAATGGGCACAGAGACCAGGTCCTGGGTTCCAGATTTCTAGAACATGATATCATCTGATCTGCACTGCACCCTGTGCATTTGGGCAGGGTAGATGTTCTGGGCAGACACTTAACAGAAAGGTGCGGTTCCTAGTTTACATGCCCGAAATGAGGCCTTGACATGCTTAGCGGGACGGGTGAAGGAAGTCCCGGAGCCATGCCCAGGCTTGTTTCCTTCCCATCTATCTAGCATGACATTTGAAGTGTCACTGTCCCAGAAAGCAGCCTGCCTGAGCTCAAGATGCTGCCAGAAACCACAGCACCCACCGGCACTGCTGTGCAATTTCCAAAAATAGCTTCATGTCTTCCTGTTGAGAAATAGCACCTTGGGTTGACCTTGGGAACAGATAAGGTTTTCAAATATGTCCCCTTCTATCCAACTTCCACTCTCTCCCAGGTGGCTAGGGAGGAGGAACAGAGATATCATGCAGAGGACAAGGTCACACTTTGACAAGAACTAGAAGAACGGAATGTGTCAAGTCCCCTCTCCTGGTCTCTAAGTTGTAATTCGCACTGTTCATTCTCTGCTCTCAGACGTGCCTGGCTGAGCCAGCCCCATCTCCGGGATCCTTGTCCCCTCTCCAGCTCTGCTTCCTCCTCCTCCTTCGTTCCATTGCTTTGGGGTGTAGTAGCCTGAATATGACACTGTAACCAGAGGGAAGATCCTGAGAGGTTTGGGCACTAGTCCCACATAGCCAGTTACCAACAGTAACTTTTTCTGGCATCTGTCAAGTTGCTATCTGCCCCCCATCACACCCCCCTCCCCACCCCCCACCCCACCCCACCCCCGCCGCTGCCCTATTCTGAGGCCTCCGAATTCCTCCAGGTCTTGCCCCCAGTCTTGGTACTTATGATCCAGAAAGAGGAGGATTCAGACTGGACCAAGTAGTCAGTCAAGAATGTAATTAGATGGGGTTGGGGTGAGGGGTGGGGGGGTAGGGGTGGGGACGACACAGCCCAGCAGGTAAAGGTGCTTGCTGAACAAGCCTGACAACCTGAGTTCTATCCCCAGAGAGAAATGACTCTTGCAAGTGATTCTTTGTCTTCACTTACAGGCCACAGTTCGTGCACACATGCACATACACCGATAAATAAATGTTTATGTTAAAAAGATGTTTAATGAGAATACTCAAGGAAGCAGGAAAACAGTGGGCCAGGAAAAGCAATGTCTTGCTCTCAGCACAAGGCTTAGGTTTTCCCTCCACTGTGCTTCCTCTGGACAGACACTTCTAGCAAAGGGGAGAGCTTTCCTCAGAAGCCCATTTTACCCCAAATTTAATCTGCATAAGAAGATATATAATATGTAAGAATATGCATAGGAATTTAAGCACTCCAAATTTGAAAAGTTTACTAAGTTAAAAGTTTACTAGCTAACAGTGATCTGCTAATGCTTCCCTGAGAGGGAATCACTGGTTTGCTTCTGGCCACTGTCACCCATTTCCCCTTGCATCTGTCTTTGGAGCCCTGAGCTGGCCCAAACTAGAGCAGCCACCTCCATAATCTTATATCTTGACTGTTAATTGAAACTACCATTATCTTTACAACCTGATTCATAGGCTTGGCTTTTGTTCTTTATCTCATATGTTTGGGGGCCTGTTGGTCAGTCCATAGCCCCAGCACCTAAAGAACAGTAGTAGTTATGTGAATTGTTCGATTAGATTCTGTTGTATAAGTAATAAACACACCACCAGTCCCTAGAGCCCTCTCCCATCACCACAGTGCCTCTTGGTCTGAAGGTCAAAGGTTGACATTGGGTTCAGTCAGAAAGCCCTCCTTCTGAGTTTAAACTCATCCCATAAAAACAGAAAGAAGCAGAAATGTGTTGAACTTGGGCTGTGCCAAGGAGATACGGCGTGAGGGGCGTTAGAAGCACCCGTTCCTCTTTGGTCTTCCCTCGTGGCCTGCAGTGTGTCCCATCCATCATGAGGACAAGACACACAAGAAACTCTGGGGAGAGTATGAAGGCTGGATATGTGTCCAGAGTCCCCGACAAATCATGTCACCCACAGCTGGTCCTGGTGCCCCCAGGTCCCCTCCGTGAAATCCCAGGTGGATGGCAGACCAGGTTTCTCAGTGTCTCTCCAGTCTGCTACATGCTGCTTTGTTCCTGTCTGTTTGGTGCTGCTGTAACAAAATATACGAGATGGGTAATTCATAAGGGAGAAGCATTTGCTTTCCTGCAGTTCTAGAGGCTTGGAAGAGCAGAATCCAGGCATGGCCGATTAAGTTTCTTTGGAAAAGACTGTTCTCTGCCTCCAAGATGGCACCTCAGTCCTACATCCTCTGACATGGAAGAAGGCTGTATGCTCACACAGTGGAAGGTTCAAATCCTAGCTGCTGCTGAGGAGACGGCCTAAGGGCGAGGGCCAGAATCAAGCCAATTCCCTCACTACCTGCATCTGCCCCCATCTCTAGGATGCCCTTGGTGGACCTTGAACAATTCCTCACGCTGCCTAGCACACTATTCTCTCTCAGATTTTCTGACCTTTGAGAGAACCAAAAACAGTGGGCACAGATGGAGCAGGATGGCACTGACAGAGCAGCAGGGACCAGGAAGGTACTGGCCTCGCCACCGTGCACGCAAAGACAAACAGTGGCTGTGGTGGCCACGACAGCAGAGTTCTGACGACAACAATACTCAGTGCCAGCTGTTTCACAGATAACAGTGTACTGGCCTCCCCAGAAAGTGCACACAAGGCCAGAAGGAAACATCACCTTGGACTGGAGCCACCACCTGACACAATCCTTACCTGCAGTTCATCCAGGGTGGCACGTGGCTGTTCCATCATCTCCCACCCCTCCCAGGCTGAACACTGTCTATAGACCAGCCTATCTTAGATGTGAAGTGTTCCACAGTGGACAGACTGATGCTCCCGTCTCTAGTCAGGCTCAGTAGTTTTTGTGTCTCAATTCCCTTTCCCTTTCTTGCCTGGGATAGCCATCCAGGTGCTTCTTGCCTTGTGTTTGGGATACAGCCAAACTCTCCTGCACAGGGAGGACATGGTGGAGGTCTCTGCTTGTTCCCAGTCTTAGCTGCGTGAGGGCAACAGAAACACAAGGGGGAAGGTGGAGAGGAGCATGGCTGTCAATTGGGTCACTGTTCAAGTGTTCCAGTTCTGTCACAGTTCCTCTTGGGGAGTGTGATTGTTCACTCAGATGTCCCCAGCCACAACCCAGTGCCTCAGATGGCAGAACCTTCTCTTCCACTAGAGTGCAGGCAAGTTCCCAGGGCTAGGTGAAGCAGACACCAGGACTGAACGCTTGGTGTAAGGGAGCAGTCACACACTACTGAACAGGTGCCTCCTCTGACCTGTGAGGAAAGTGTCACAGATGGGGAAAGCCAAGCTCGCAGAAGTTATATAGGCTCCTCAAGCCCACATAAGGGTTGAACTCTAGGGCTTGGTATATACACAGAAAGTATTTATTGTATTTTACCAGGCTTCCTGGAGCTAAGCAGAGGGCTTGGACAATTTGCTGAAATGTCCAAACTTGGAGTCTTGCCAAAGTCTCACCAGAACTCTGATTTCCACTGAGGTTTGAAGTGAAATGTCCCTCATGTGCGCTTGTTTGAAAGGCTGGTGTCCAACTGATAGTCCTGTCTTGGGAATTTGTGGAACTTTGAGGAGGTGGAACTTGCTGGAGGAAGTGGGTGACCAGCAGTGGGCCTTGGGGTTTTATGCCCAGCCTCACTTCCTTTTCACAATCTGCTTCCTGGTCACCTAACTACAGTTGCACTGTGACCACCTGACCTCCTGCTGTGGTCTCTCCAACAGGAGGGACTGTGTCCTTTAAAACTGTAAGCCAGAGGAAGCCTTTCTCTCCCTCAAATACTTCCTGTCCTGTGTATGACTGCAGCAACAGGAAACGTGACAGTATTGTTTCATTCTTGGGAGTTTTAGAGGAAAAAACCCAAATCTTCACAGGTGCCACAGAAGGACAGAGGGGAAACTCAGGCGGGCATACTAGGCTGGCACTGGCTTGCCACTGAATGAGGGAGCTCTGGCAAATACTTAAACCCCGCCCACCCCCTGCAAGCAGTAATCCAGCTCAGAGATTCCAGGAAAAGGGGCTGAAGTCCAAGGAAAATTGGTACTTACTCCAGAGGGTGTGATGAGTGGGCTGTCAGGGTGACATTGAGACCCTGGTGTGTTAGGGTTGGCTTCATCTTTGCATTGATGTGGTGGATGCCAGCTCCGGGCTGCACCTGAGTTTTCAGCCATGAACCAGCATTGCTCATAGACTGGTGGCCATGGTCAGATAAATTAACCTCTCTGCAGGTGTGAATAACAGCCCCTGCCCCAGCAGCTCACAACTACCACGGCCTGTGAGGAACAAAGGTATAGATAGGTTGTTGCCCACTCACTAGCACCTGCTGGCCGACAGGCACAAAGCTTGGGACTCAGGAAGCTTGTTACTTCTCACGGGGCTGTGAGCTGGCTTGTGGCCCAAACAGGGTGGGGCACCAGTCAGGACGGCCGCAAAGCTCATCTCCCCAACACAGAGGACGCTGTGAGGTTGTCTGACCGGTGTCTCACATGCAGGTTCACCGTAGCTCCTCTCTGCAACTTGCAGGGATGCTGTCATCCAAGGAAGGGCATGTTTACACAGGATGGTTCCCAGACCTAGAGGAGCAGAAAGTCCCTGGAAGCCAGATCTTGGTAAATTCCTCCAAAGAAAGCATTCGCCCCTGACTGCTGCGAAGTGAAGGTATTCTAGAGACATTTGGTCCCCTCCTTTTGGCTGTCTGACAACTGAGACAATGGATCCCAAGGAACTGGAATTTCCCCAGGAATCTCACGCGGTAGAAGGAAAAAGCTGTCACCTGGTGCCATCCCCAGGAGGACGTGTCTCCAGAAAGAGATTTCACACAGGTCTGACAACTTACCAGACAAGTGTGCCGGAGAGCCTGGAGCCGAGACACCGCGGGCAGTGATGGGCAGAGCCTTACTTTAAAGAGATGCTTGGCTGTGTGTGCCTCTTACCTTCAATTTAAAACTGAGCCTCACAGCCTGGGGGAGTGTACAGCCCCTGGACCTCTCTGTTCCTTTCCCCAGGGTGGCCATATTGAATAAATCTTCCTGTTTTCTTAAAGTCTTGCATACCTACTGAGGACTGATAGGTTGCCTCGCCTAGATGTTGGGGCTACCAAGGCCCAGGCTTGGTTAGTATTTCTAATGACAACATCCAGCTATTGATGTCTTTGGGACTGGCCTTAGCTGCAGAGAATCACCAGCCTATTTCCACATTCCCCAGTGTGGCAGTTTGACTGAAAACAACCTCCATAGCCCCATAGGGAGTGTGTGGCCTTATTGGAGGAGAGGTGGCCTTGCTGGAGGAAGTGTGTCACTGGGGGTGGGCTTTGAGGTTTCAGATGCTCAAGCCAGGCCCACTGTCTCGCTTTCTTCCTACTCCCTATAGATCTGGATGTGGAACTCCCAGCCACCCCTCCATCGGAACTCAGCTCCTCCTCCCACAGCCTTGCTTTGACCCCACTTCCTGTCACAGGTGATATGAATTCACAACACGTCCCCATGGTTGGGCATGGTCGTGCATGCCCGGTGGGACCTAGTCACTTCTGCCTAGTCATTTCTGGGTCAAACGTTTCACATGACCCAGGATCGTGGCTTTATGTAGTTGTATAAAGCATGCAACACAACCACGCAATCTATGCACATGTGTAGAATGGCCACATGGGCCTGTGTGCACAGGCGCGGCCCATCCTTTATAAGCCAGCGCCATGATTCCCAGGCCTCCTTCACTCACGTGTCTTTCCGCAGGCCTGTGCACATCTGTCCCTCTCCCTTATCTTAATAAAACTCTTGTTAGTGGATTCTGTCATGTTTCATGACTTTTCCTCACAGGGTAAGAGCGCCACAAAAAACAACAACAGGTATTCCTTTCTGGTAGAAACTTCCTGTTCCATACCTGGTCTCAGCATCCTTTTGAGAGATTCCATGCCACCTCAGTGCTAGACACCTGAAGAGTGTGAGTGTGAGGAGTGGGGACCCCTGAGAGTGTGAGTGTGAGGAGTGGGCTGGCAGAGAGCAGCACATACTGGCAGCATGGCTCTTATTCTTCCTGTAGGGAGACATATGGGCAGCTCATTTCAGATTCTCATCTTCAAGAAGTAAACACATACTGTCATCCTCCTGGTCAAGAGTCAGTCAGCACAGTGGTCCCTTCTCAGTGCTCAACTTGTCTGAAGGCCAATCACAAGGGATGGGCCACACCAACCTGGTCACCAGCTTCTCTATGGATGACTCTTAGATGCCTTGTTAGCAACCTTCGCCCCATTTTCCTTCCATCTGTGGCCACATCCATCCTAGACACAAACCACAAAGCAGATCTCAGCGTTGCTAAACTTTCAGTGGCTCTTCCTGCTTCTGGACTAAAACTTTGGACTACTTAACTCAAGCTGCAATCTTCTCAGCAGTCTGGCCCCCACACTCCAGGCACTGGGCCAGGTGCTGGTGACATAGCACCAAACAGAACAGAGTAGGTGGTGACGAATAATTGTCACACCACTATGGAGAGGAATAGGAAGTGTCCCGCGCAGATAAGGAGAGGAAAGGAGGGAGCCGGGTGGTGAGAGGTCTCCGTATCAAGATGACTTTCAGTAGACAGAAAGGACTTTGAGACAGGAAGACACATGGAGTGTGTGAGCCCGGGGAGGTGGCAGAGGAGGCCCAGGGCAAAGGCTTGAGGTGAGAGTACTCAACATGTCATCAGGGTGTGGTGCTTCTGCGGCAGAGAGAGGGAAGGGTGTGCGAGAGAGTCCAAGCGCCTGAGGGCCCTGGGGTCACAGGGCGCACTTGAACTGTACTTGGAAGAAGGTAGGGACCATCCCTGCGAGCTGCCATGTTTTCACAGGTGAAGAGGATGGAGTGGGGCTTGGGCTAGGGCGGCCACCATGTAGGCGAGGAAAGTGGTCTGACCCCAGAGGACAGTGGAGCTGACTGGACTAGAGCACAGGAGGGGGTCAGGGCTAACTGCAAGGATGGGAACCCTGAGCAGTGGGGGAATGGAGTCTTTGGGATGGGAAGACAGCAGTTTCATGGAGAAATCAGTGTAACGTGGATGTGCCAAGTTCAAAATTTCATCTCTGTCACACTCTCGTACTCACACTGTTTATCCATTAGTTGCCTAAAAAGCGATCTTGTTTTACCTCAGGGCCTTTGCACATGCTGTAGCCCCTCACACATAGAAGTGGGGTTCAGTGGGGTGAGAAGCCAACAGGGCTCTGGCCACCAGGCACCTTCTCCTCTCAAGTTCCAGTGTGGCTGTCAATTCCTGCTCGTGTTGAAAACAGTTTGAAACCACATCTACCCTTTCCTTGTGTTTAATCATGTTTATTGCCATCCATCACTGCTGGTTTGTCAGCTGGTAAGAGTTAGATTCTGTCTCTTGGGCTGCCTCGCACCGGCTTGGAGCCTGCCATGTGGTGGATGCTCAGTAAACGTTTGTTAAGGGAACTTAACGATGGATGGGAATCATTTCTTTGTACCCCAGTGGCTTCCTGCCAGGGAGAGATGTCACCAGTGATTAGTCAGGTGAAAAGGAACAAGCGTAGATAAGGCCCAGTGAGCATCTCTGGCGTGGCTGGGTGGGGGTAGGGGCAGAGACAGGATGTGGCAGGAAGAGCCGTGCAAGGTCAACTAGCTAGAGCAGGGCACAAGGGAGAACTGTGCTTAGCAGGGCTGAGGAGGAGCTGGGGTAGGCCCTGGAGGAAGGAGCAGAGGCAGAGGAGTGCAGGCCCAGGCCAGGGTGGAAGCTACACAGACTTACCAGGCCTAGGGCAGGGACCACAGAGCATGAAAGTTCAGCCCCAACCCTCAGTCGCTCCTCATTGGGGGTGGGTTAGAACCACTGCAGCCCTGTCAGAATGCATTGCAGTTAGCAAACAAAGGCCGCCTGCCAGACACCAGAGAAGAAACCCCATGGAGCTGGCCCTCAGGGCCAGGCCTAGTGTTCTAAATCCTGCTTGAGCTCCACAAATCCTGGAAATACTGTCAAAGCTTGTGAGGCTGACCAGGCGGGTGACTTTGAGCACCATGGGAAGGTTGGCCCTTCCCATCCCTAGCCAAGTGTAGGCAGGCCTCAAGAATCAAAAGAATATCAATGTGCTCTCTCTATATCAGCCTTTACCCACCCAGGACAACTCCCTGACCAAACCTACAAGTTTCTCTGAGGTTGGGGGCAGTGACATCATGGGAGTGACATTTCCATATACTGTTTAACTTTTCTTGGGGAGACATCAACAAAGGAGGGGGCATGCATAGAGAATAGGTTAGCAGCCTAGGACTGTACTTGGTATGGGCTATGTACACACCCCTTTCCCAATAATGCACCTAGCAGCCTGAGACACTTGCCTGCGCTTACTATTCACACACCCCTCTCTGAACAATGCACTTAGCAACCTGTTAGCAACCCAGGACCACTGCTTACATTGAGTCACATATATACCACATTGGACAACACAGTAGGGTTCCCTTCCCCTTATCAACCATCAGACTTAGATGAGTCTGTTCATTTGTACTCAGATACATTTGTACCTGGTACGAGAGTAAAAAGGCCAATCAAGCTTGAACTGGTTTTGGGTGCGTGTGCAGTAAGGCAAACTGTGTTCTCAAAGTGAACTTTTAGGGAGAATCCCCTACTTACCATCTTATGCCTTTGTATAATTGATCTGTATATCATTACAGATGCATTATGGGAAGAAACATGCACAGTGAGAAATGGTTATATAATAATCTGTCAATCAAAGTAGAAAAACACCCAACTATAACCTTGGTAATCCTCCACTCCCCTTTAGTCCCTGTTGAAAAAAGCTCCAATCAATATCCCGGGCCCTTGAGCACCTTCAGTCACATGGTTGCTGTCAATCTTGATAGTGTACCCTTCTCTAATCTGCACTATTGTTTTCCTTTGAATAAAATATTCTAGCTACTTTGTGATCTGTGCAGTCTATTCATTCTTGAAGGAGACAGGGAAGACCTGGAAATTGAGGGTGGATAACTAGGGCTGGCCTCTAATACTAAAGCATGTGATGATGATGGATGATGACAGGAAGGATTGTACCCAAGTCTAGGTTGGTAAACCAGTAAGTTTATTTGGGTTGCTCACAGCTGTGTCACCAAAAAGGCCACAGGAGTACGCTTGACGACTCAGGACAGTTGAATCATTGGAGTGCGTCATTGGAGACAACTGTGCACCTTGCAGGTGACCTCACTGCGTTCTCCCCTTGCCTGGCATTTATTGACTGTCTGCATAAGCTCAGTGAGAGGCCTGTGCACCTTAGGACTTTCTGGTGAGTCTCTGGAAACTCCTCGGTCCCTCCATGTAGAAACAGCTACACACCTTATCACCAAGGGAAGTAGAGAGCTGTCAGCTCCGAGCAGGACTAGACAGGAATGGGACAGGAAGCTAGAATGGAGGCAGGGCCTGCCTGTCAGGCTTCCTTGGAGCTGTGGGGAGGGTTGGGCTTTGTTTAGCATTAGAGTCCAGTGGAGCCAAGCTTGACTGGACCCGTGGGTGCCTTGGCTGTGGGGTGTCTTTTTTAAACTTCCAAGCCCCTGAAATGTGTGCTATTCCTTCTCTGTGCTGCTAGCTGGGGTGTGTGCCGGGGTTATATGTATATAGAGCAGACCCTTACTTCGGCAACAGCATTCATGGAAAGGTCCCAGGTCTCTCCGAGATGATTGGAGGCATATCCACAGGAGTGAGACTTTGGAGAGGATTGACTCTGGGCAGCCTTCTGTCCTGTATTCTCAGTCTTTGGAACCTCGGGGAGAGCTTTTTCCTGGGTCATCCTCCCTGGCTGATGTCAATTTCCTGTCTTCCTAGTCCAGAGGCCTAGCCACAGTCCCAGTTTGGTCCTTCATTGCCCCCTGGTGGCCATCTAGGCTCATTGCCTGCAGAATTGACTGCTTCCCCTTTTCCCAGTGACAGACACTCCTGAAGCCTGGATGGCTACAGAGCTGCCTCAGTGAGAGCACAGCATAGTTTACTCGCAGAGGACACATTTCAGTCTCAGTGGGTGTCTGGAAATTTGACAGTACTAAACTCTTGTCTACTGTGCTTTCCCCCTACACACATTCCTCTGACAGTGATACATTCTAGGGGTCTTGATCCAGTTTGCTTTCTTTGTCCACTAAAGAATTAGAAGGTGGGAAAATTCTCAAGCATAGTGGAGAAATCTCAGATGCTGCAGACAGAATCAGCAGTTGAAGAAAGGTATTTGCTGGGGGTGAGGAAACACACACATGCACACAGGGAAAAAGATCCTCTGCAAAGCAGATGGGGGATTCAGTCTCTTTTGGGGCTGGGAGGTTAAACGTCTCTGAAGAGTTTTCCTCCCCTAATACAGGTTGGTCGGCATGGAGACTGGATGATTGACTGTCCGGCAATTGTTGAGTGACACACCCGAGCTTGTTGAGATAGTCCATCAGCAGGGGCCCAGCTGGCTGGGAACAAAAGCCCACAAGGCCTTGCTTTAAGCTGCCAGGCTTTTGTCTCAAGTCAGGAGGTCTAAGAAGAAGCCAGCCATCATGGAAATTCATCACTTTTATTATCTAGCCATAGCATTGCCTAGCATGGCCCCTCTCCTTCTCTGTCTGCCTACCAGGTAGTCTGTCCGTCTAACTCCTGGTCTCTCAATAGTTTATGTATTAGGCACAGTAAGAGAGTAACACCACCCATCTTTGATAAAATAGAACAATTATAACAACGTACGGATAGCATGAAAGCATGACAGTGGATCTGATAGCCAAGACAGGTTTTTGTTCGCTTTTGATTTTTTTCCAGGCAGGGTCTCTCTGTATAACAGTCTTGGCCATCCTGGAACTCATTCTGTAGACTAGGCTGGTCTTGAACTTAGATATCTGCCCTAGCTGCCACATGCTATGTGAAAACTGGCTACAGCTTGCTCCCCTTAGCCAGAACCCAGTGCTGAGCATATAGAAGTTGTGCGTAAACTAGAGTTAGTTAAACACATAGCTTTTGTCTTTTGCTCTCCTTTTCATACATGTTTGTTTTAGTTTGTTCTTTGTGTTCTGTGTGCACTTGATTTAGAACCTGTTGATTGGCACCGGAGAGACGGCTCTAAGTGTACAGATTGTTCTCGAAGAATACTGGAGTTTGGTTCCCAGCACCCACATAGATCTACACACAACCACCTGTAAATCCTGCTCTGGAGGATCTGACATATCTCCTGGGCTCTGCAAGCACTGCACTCAGGTGCACAAGTCCACACACACACACACACACACACACACACACACACACACACACGTACATATAATTCAAAATAAAAATTCATCTTTAAAAGAAAGTCTGGAGCTGCAGAGATGGCTCCATGATTAAGAGCATTGGCTGCTCTTCCATGGGACCTGGGTTTGATTTCCAGCACCCACATAGCAGCTCACACCCATCTGTAACTCCAGTTTTAAGAGATCTGACACTTTTTTCTGGCCTCCATAGGCACCAGGAATATACATGGTATATAGACATACATGCAGGCAAAATACACATATACTTAAAATCAAAATAATTTAAAAAATAAATTTAATGCATAAAAGAAAGTCTGTTGACTCTTCCATCCAACATAAAGTCAACGTGCCTTTTCTTTTCCATCTGTATAGCTGGTTCCTTATTTTATATACCAAAACATTTTTTGAAAGCTGCTTATATTTTTCCTATTGGACATTGTCCTGTAACCTGCCAAAGACTCATGACCATTGTGCTCCTGTTTGGTGCCCATCCTCAAAGCAGTTAGCTGTGGACCCACGAGACTGGTAAACAACGGATTCCCAGCATGGCTTTTGGACAGAGTGTCTACAGATCACTTGCCTCCTTGGCTTTGCATTGCTCCATCAACAAAGCCCCAAAGTGCAGCATCAGTTAGAGGCACACTTGCCTAGTGGATGGTGCCCCATGTGTACACACTTGGATTGTCTTCCAAGCAAGACAAGAGCCCAGGCATAGCCTGAGCTAATGCAGGGAAGAGGGGCAGCCACACAGGAAGACATGTTCTCTTACTGGAAATTTAAATACTACAAATATCTGCCCACAACCTGAATTTAACCTAGGCCAGTCTTAGCTGACAAGGGCCTTGTCTCAAACTAATGACAGGAAAGGGCCCTTGGATGAACCACTGCAGTGGTGAGAAGGCCCACATTATCTGACACACTTGTGTTTACAATATGAATCCGGAAGTCGTGGGACATATCATTTGAGTCTTCTTGGTTTAGCACAAGGACCAACCTAAATGTAGAATACAAAAGTGTCTTGAAGATGGTCAGTTCCACTGAGGTTAAGTTGTGCTTGTTGGGAAGGGTAGCCAATGGAGGAACTTAACTTCTGTGAGCCTCAATTTTCTCATTTATGAAAGACAACAGTTGTATGAATCTCTTCCAAGACCCCTGAAGTCTTAATGTGCACAGCAGGTCATCAGAGGCCTCAGAGGTCAGCACACTGGAGGCTTAGCCAGCGAGGCCTGAGAGGTCAGCACATGGAGGCTTAGCCAGTGAGGGGTCTTCCTGGTACTGCAAGCTACTCTGAGGAGGGACTGACCCCTACAACCAAGTGCTTCTGTGTGTGTGTGTGTGTGTGTGTGTGTGTGTGTGTGTGTGTGTGTGTCATCCCTGGGCCCCAGTCCACCTACAAGATGCCAGGTGTAGATAGATGGGTGGCCATGTTCATGGGGTAGTCTGTCCAATGTATGCTCGCAGAATAAAGTCCAGTTCTTTAACCTATTTCAAATGAAGGATTTCCTCTCACACTTTTTCAACCAGTTTCATGGTCTTAAAACAAAACAACTTCATAAAGGATCTTCTACCTACCTCTTCAAGTAACATTTTAATACCTGGTACATGTGATAATATGGCAATTCTGATTTCTTTACTAAGAAAAACATACAGCTGGCAGATTGGGGTGATGTCCCCACTTCATCGTGTTCTCATCCCATTTTTCTGAAGAAATGCCTCTTCCTATCACAGGGAGGCCATTTGTTTTGAGATCTATAAATAGCCATGGTTCTCTAAGGTACTTCTAGAACATTCTATTCCTCTGACTTTCTATAGTGTTGATTTCTTCTCTTTTCTCATTCCTATGGAGCCTCAAAAATGCCCCTCTGTGGGGCAGGGTGTGATAAATGTGTCAGAACAGAGGGAGTCACTGCTAGTGCACAGAGAGATGGCACCTGCATACTCAGACAGGGACAGAATGGCAGGACGTCTTCCCAGCTCCGGTGCAGGCTGAGCAGATGATTAAGGACAGGCCCCAGGTAAGTGCAGTATACCATCCTGAGGAAACACTAGGAAGGCTGGGCTGTCAGGAGCTGTGCCTGTGGTCACACAGCATGGCTCTTCTCTCTGCTCTGGTTCAGCACTACACTGTGGGAATCCACCTGTTTGGATTCAGAACTAAATAAAAGAACTGGCACCCCCTGGTGACTCAGGGAATTTGCTCACGGACACTTGAGACCATCCAGTCTTTCTTTTTTCTCAAATTTTTTTTTTCTGTATAAGTGTTTTATTTGGACCCTGGTTCCTAAATCATGTACATATCAGCACAAGATACTTCACCACAGTTTATAAGATGTCAATTGACCAATATTTAGGAACAGTTAATTTGATTAAGATTTTTAATATTAAAAATGTGTATGAGTGTATGTGTGTGTGTGTGTGTGTGTGTGTGTGTGTGTAAATGTATTATGTGCGTATAGTGTCCCCAGAGGCAAGGAGAGGCCTTTGGCCCCTCTGGAACTGGAGTTATGGACAGTTAGTTGTGAGCAGCCATGTGGGTTCTGAGAACCAAATCTGGGTCTTCTACAAGAGCAGCCTGAGCTCTTAAGTGCTGAGTGACCTCTCCTGCCCTGAGATGAAGATGTTTAGTAGCTGAAACACCTGAATAATAAAAGAACCATTGGAGGTCTTACCATCCCTGACCTCAAACTGTACTACAGAGCTATAGTAATAAAAAGAACACAGCATTGGCACAAGAACAGACATGTTGATCAATGGAATTGCACTGAAGACTCAGATGTAAATCCACACACATATGGAAACCTGATCTTTGATAAAGAAGTCAGAAACCTGCTCTGGAAAAAAGACAGCATTTTCAACAAATGGTGCTGGTCAAATTGGATGGCTGCATGTGGAAGAATGCAAACATATCCATACTTATCACCCTGCCCAAAACTCACCTGCAAATGGATCCCAGACCTTAACATAAAACCCAGATACACTGAACCTGAAAGAAGAGAGAGTGGGAAACAGCTTTGAACTCATAGGCACAGGAAAAGACTTTCTGAACAGAACACCATTAACACAGTCACTAAGCTCAACAATTAATAAACAGGACCTCATGAAACTGAAAAGCTTCTGCATGGCAAAGGACGCTTTCACTTGGGCAAAGACAGCCTACAGAATAATAATAAAAAAAAGATTTTACCAATCCGATAGAGGACTAATATACAAAATATATAGAGAATTCAAAAAAACTGGATATCAAGAAAACAAATAATCCAATTAAAACATGAGGTACAGCTCTAAACAGAGAATTGTCAAAAGAGTTTCAAATGGTTGATAATCACATAAAGAAATGTGCAGCATCCTTAGCCACCAGGGAAATACAAATCAAAACAACTTTGAGATTTCATTTTACACCTGTCAGAATGGCCAAGATCAATGAAACAAGTGACAGCTCATGCTGGTGAGGATGTGGAGTAAGGGGAACACTCCTCCATTGCTGGTGGGAGTGCAAACTTGCACAGACACTATGGAAATCAGTGTGGCAGTCCTCAGGAAGATGGGAATCAATCTACTTCAAGATCCAGCTCTCCTACTCTTCATTTGGGCATTTACCCAAACGAAGCTTTATCCCACCACAGAGACACTTGCTCAATCATGTTCATCACTACTCTATTCATAATAGACAGAAACTGGAAACAACCTAGATGTCCCTCAACAAAAGAATGGATAAAGAAAATGTGGCATATTTACACAATGGAGTATTACTCAGCCATTGAAAATCTGAAATCATGAAATTAGCATGTAAGTGGATGGAACTAGAAAAAAATCATCCTGAGCGAGGTAATTCAGATGACAAATATATATTCACTTACATGTGAGTATTAGCTGTTCAGTCAATTATAACGAAGGTATAATCCATAGAACCACAGAGGTTAGATATAGAGTAAGGGACTGGGGTGGGCAGATAGATCTCCCTAGGAAAGAGAAATACAATAGACAGCTATAGATGGTTGAGGGGGTGTTGAATGGAAGAACTAAGTGGAGAGAAGAGAAGAAAGGGACAGGGGAGAAATATACAGAGAGAGATAGCTGGAACTGAGGACCATTTGAAGAGTAGTATGGAAACCTAATAAAGTAGAAGCCTCCTAAAATATAGACATAAATGAAGGTGATCTAAATGAAATTGCCAAATAATGGGGGAGACAGAGCCTAACTGGACATCTCTTGTCACCAAATGAAGCTTCCAGTACCAGGCTCGGATTACATCTAATTGAGTTGTTGGCCAAAGTGGTCCCTTGAGGACCCCCAAACAACCCAAGCTGTTGCCAAGACTACAGATTGCTCTCCACAAACTGATGACAAGGCCCCACTGCTGAAGTTAACACCCTTACAACTCACTGTACATGGAAGGCAGAGCTGACGCCCGCATAGAGCCTTCACTCTGTATATGTTAGCATCTTTGGTACAGGAAGGTACTCTGCATACTACCAAAGGAGAAACATCAACCCAGTCACAAACTCTTGGATCTACAGTGGTATCCTGCATACAAGATGTGCTACTGCAATGGAGACACAAAATCTGTGGAAGTAACCAACCTATATCTGATTTGACTTAAGGCTCACCCCACAAGATGGAACCCATACCTGACACTGCTTGTGTGACCAAGAACCCGAGACTAGATAGCCCAGGGACCTAGGGGAAAACCAAATGTTGCTGTTAAAAGAGAAGTAGCAAGAAAATGACTCCGAATGGCATTCTGCTATAATTGTAGAATAGTGACTTGCTCAGCCATCAACAGAGAAGCTTCCTTCTGTACAAATACAGAGACCTACACCAGAGAGTGGAACACTCAATGCTAAAAGGATGTCTCCATTAAAACCCTCCTCCCAGGGCTCAGGGAACCCTTTGGAAGAAGAGGAAGGAAGAATGCAAGAGCCAGAAGGGCTGGGCGGCAATGGCACACACCTTTAATCCCAGCACTTGGGAGGCAGAGCCAGTTGGATCTCTGTGAGTTCCAGGACAGCCTGGTCTACAGAGTGAGATCCAGGACAGGCACCAAAACTAGAGAAACCCTGTCTCGAAAAACCAAAAAAAAAAAAAAAAAAGGAGGACAACAAGAAAACAAGATCTAAATCATCAGGGACTGCGGCAGCATGCACAGGGCCTGTACAGTCTGCACTAGTTGGGGTCCTAGATCTGAAAGGAGAAGTGGACACATGTTCCCATCCCTAACCCAGAAGCAATCTAATTGATAACCACTTACAAATGAAAAATTGGTTTCCTCCAGGAGAGTCTCACTGGGGAAACAAATACCCTTCAGGGTAGACTGTCTGACCAGCAGTGGATGGCCAACAGAAAGAGTACTCAGTGGCATCTTTGTAGGTTCCTTGTCTCATAATGTTGTGCCAGGACTCTTCTTTTTTAATTTAATTTAATTATTTTTATTTTTATTTTATTATATTTTTCTTCTGTTTTTACCCTACAGGTCCTTTGCACATATATAATGGCTTCCAGTTTAGTGTTTTTACGGTATTCCTGAGTTTGCAAACAAGTAGGTCTCTGATTCTTGTGCCTTCTCTTGGGCTCTTTTCCTGCTGTTGGTTTGCTTTGTCCAATCCCAATGTGTTAGTTTTTGTTTTATCTTTTATATTATATTATTCTCCCATAGAAGCCTGGTTGTTTTCTAATGAGAGACAGAAAGGGGGTAGATCCAGAGGGGAGGGGGACCTGGGAGGAGCAGAGGGAGGAGAAACTGTGACCAGGATCTATTATATGAGGGAAAAAAATCTATTTTCAATAAAAGGAAAGAAAGGCTTTTTTTCCTTTTCAAGATTTAAATTGGGGAATAACTAAATAAAATGTCCAAGAGAGATTTAACCTCCAGAAATCATGCTCGACTCAGCTGTCGCTTTTGCACTTAACTCACATCTGGGGTTTAATGATCTCCCAGGGAGTTCAAGTCTTTGGAAAGTCTTGGGTCTCAGTCTGTGCCATGCTCTTTCCATAGGAGAAGAACATAAGGAGGGTCAGGAACAAGGAGGTTTGCTTATAAATGAAGCTCTTCTTGTGGATGGGGAGGTGGGCTGGTGGGCTCTTTGATTGTGCTCATTGTTGACCTGCCTCAGTTTCCCCACAATGATGGTCCATTTTTAGGGAGGCTAATCAGTTTGGAACAAACACAGAAGAGCATGCACAAAGTCCGTCAGTCCCCCTCAGCCACCACTTAGTCTCAGAAGTTTATCAGGAGACCAGCTTCTTGTCTGCAGGAGGCTGCTGTTTGCTATTTATTGGGAAGTGTAGTTTTCAGAATTCCCAGATACTGAGATGAATCAACCAAGAAATCAGGGAAAAATGGAGAACAAGTGTTATAAATCACTTTGAGAAATCAAGGTAACAAAAGCATCCCTGGCTTCAAGGAACCTGCTGACTTCAAATTGGAAGCAGGTCTGGGGAAGACCTGACGAGAGAGGGGGTGTTAGGGCTAGTCTATGTCGGGACCAGACATCAGCCTGGAGACCACAGGAGTCCGCCAGGCAGTTGCCCTTGTAGCTAGCAGTGTGTGTGTGTGTGTGTGTGTGTGTGTGTGTGTGTGTGTGCGTGTGCATGTGTCTGCTGCTAATAGTGAATTGTTCTTGCAAACAAAATGAACACAACAGATTTATGCATACAGAATTGTCTTCGAAAGTCCAAGAACAACTTCTGACTATCACACTGGCTGTTTCTACATGACTCTGTCTATTGTCAGTCACCTTGCCAGGTAACTGAAAAGCTGCATTGCTGGAATCTCAACCAATATGTCTGCTGATCTCTCCAGTGTCTGAATATCATTACTGGCTACCCTTGTTTGTAATCATTACACTTCAATTCCCATTTTTTTCTTACTTTGTTCATTAAGCAAAAATAGCAAGTATCTTTATAATTAAAGGCTGTAAAGAATGTTGGATGTATATTAGGTAAAACAAGATTTTAGAGGATTTCCAGGTATTCCAGTTTCTCATTCCAACCATGGACCCTGTAGGAACTGGGAAGCACTCTTCTCTGTCTGGAGCTTTCCTGGTCTGGTGCCCATATGTCTGCCTCTCATGGTGCTGTCTCCTCTGGATAATGCTGCCCAGCCAGCTGCCAGTGGTTTCTGCTCAGGTTATTCTCCATGCCAGAGCCAGAGGGAGCAGATACAGACAGAGGCACATTCATTTCCTCCCCCTCTTAAGACATTTTCATGAGTATCTGCACTTAGAGATGCTCAGATTCTCTAGTTATCTGGAAAGTGAAATTTAAAACAGTTAGACTTCCGTGCACACATGTCACATTGGCAAAACAAGTTCAGTCCTAACCTGCTAGGCCAGGGACAGGATCTGGGTTCACTCAACCTTCCAGCTGGGAGCTTGTCACGATGACAAGGGTAGATGCCGATGCCCAATGCTCATCAGCAGCTCAAGTGTGAATGATAGCCACACAAGCAAGGGTTCTTGCTTGAGTGTCACTCAGGTGCCTGCCAAAATGGAGTCCCCTGAGCACTGCCCAACATGCTAATCTTCCCCAGTGCTGATTTATTGGTGAAATTATTAAGGCCACTCCATGTAGTTAAAAGGGATATTTATTTAATGACGTAACTTACAAATGGAGGGATAGGTAGGTTGCGGGTTCTGTGAAAGACGCAGTGCAGTTGGGTGGTGTTCTCTGGAGAACTCTCCTTGGTCTACCTCCAGCGTCCAAGCAGGAAGAGGAAGCATCTGGATCTCGGCTCTTCAGGGCCCTCCCTTCGCCCCGCCTTGTATGCATGACAGTTACCGAAGCCTCAGTGGGGGTTGGAACTTCCGACCAAAGCTGGAATGGCTACCCACTACATCAATTGGACCGTGGACGCTAGAGGTAGACCGAGGAGAGTTCTCCAGAGAACACTGCCGGACTGCACTGTGTCTTTCACAGAACCCGCAACCTACCTATCCCTTCATTTGTAAGTTACACCATTAAATAAATATCCCTTTTAACTACGTGGAGTGGCCTTAATAATTTCACCAATACTGATTCAAAGGCTTCGTTTACTGAGTGCTTTAAACCCATCCTTAAGAACAGGAGTTTTCCCACCATGACCTTGGGAAAACTGCATTCCAGGATCCCCAGTTTCACATTCTCTTCCCTCTGGAAAGTGGTGAAGCTATATACAAGTTCATTCAGACATAGCCCAACATTCATCATACTGTTTTTCCTGTTTTCTTGGATATCTGTAAAAAAATGAAGGAACTAAAGCAGGTAAGCTACTCCATAAAGCACGGTGTCATGCAACATTAGGATCCAATATTACTAAAACAGCATGCCTCCAGTTTACAAGCGCAACTCCAACTTCTTGAATTCACATTTTAGAGTCCAACCCAGCCTACCTACCCATCCCGAAGATACACTGTCTGGCCTCTCTGCCTTGATTTGGATACCCTATAATTTGATACCTAGCTTCTATGATCAAGGTCTCCATTGTGTTTGGAGAAAAGTAGACGTTAAAATCAAACACATCTGCTTTGGGATTTGGGGCACCAAAGCTTAACATTCTTTGTTCCTAAGCCCATGTTTCTCCACCTATGTAATTAGAGTGATAATATTTCCATAGCCAGGATGTTTTCTGAGGACTGAACAAAGCCCTGTGCACAAAGTAGCTTCCTTAACCATCTGATTTGTGGAGAATGTAAGGCATCCAGTGCCTCCTTTTCTCTGGTTGATCTCAGCTAGTGGAAAAGCTGAAAACTAGATCCCTGGATGAGGCAGAAGTGGGCATGGGCCTTGGCTGTGATCTAGTTGGCAGACACTGATAGGTGGTCACATGGGAAGAGAACAAAGGAACAGACTGCTATAAACAAAAACCCTTGTTCTGAGAGTGTGACAGCTCGATGGCTCCCAACTACGGCCATTCTTAACTCAAAGCAAACTGGATTTGAGTGGATTCTTAGCCACATTACAGAAGCAAAGCTAACAATGATCTAGCAACCAGCTGGTCTTAAATCATTTTTTTTTAATCAAACCTGGAATCTCCATTTAAAAGTTAGAACAAGACTTGCAGTGTGTGTGGGGGGGGG
>CABHPH010121618.1:0-10631 GCA_902168325.1 Peromyscus nudipes
CTATAAAGATAAACCCAGAATGGTGAAGTTTACTATTTTTTCGTGTGTGTGTGTGTGTGTGTGTGTGTGTGTGTGTGTGTGTGATTGTGTATGTGTGTGTGTGTGTGTGTGTGTGTGTGTGTGTGTGAATTTCCTGTTTGCAGCAAATTCTAATGGAAGGAATTTTTTCACTGAATAAATCCATCCATTTATTTGACTAAAGAATATTCTTTGGATGATGCACTGTGCCTATTTCCATGCATTTTGCAAAGTCCTCGTTGGCCTGGATAGTAAAGAGATCATGTAGACAGGGAAAATTCATTTCACGTACAACTCATCTCAACTTCAAGTTCATCACAGTAGATCTAAGTTTTAATGTCTATAACTTTTATATCTAATGACTTAACTTCTATATATATGAATTTTGTCACTTGGGATCCCATCTCAGCAACCTCTGACATGTGCCTACTCTTAATTATTCAGTGATTTCTTTCAGTTTTGTGGCTTATCTACTGTAAGCTGTCAACTGGCAGATTTTTTATCTCCAGTTCAGCCCTCCTTCTTAAAACACTGGTCTGCGTGCAGCCAGTCACAGCCCATCTCAACCCAGATGTACATTAGATATCTAAACAAAAAGAGGGAGAGCTAATCTTCCCTATCAAACCTGTTCTGCCTGAAGCCTCATCAATCTTAGCTAACAGCACATCTACCCCAAAGTTTCTTAGCCCAATTCTGTGGCTAAAGCTTAGAATCTTTTCTTCTCTCACACCCTGGATTCAATTCGTCATTACATCCTATTTATACTATCTTCAGAATGTGTTTGGAACATAATTTTTATTAAACTATGTGTTAGTTAATTTTCCTTTCTTTGTTAAAATACCATGAGCAAAACCAACTTATGGAAGAAAGAGTTTTTATTGGTTTGGTTCCAGAGGATAAGAGTTCATTAACGTGGGGAGGCATGGATGTAAGTAGCAGGCAAGGTGGCAGGAACAAGAAGGTGAGAGTTCACATCTTTAACAGCAAGCACAAAACAGAAAGAGAACTGGACGAAGGGTGAGGCTGTCACACTCAAAGCCTGTCCAGGGTGACATACTGCCTCCAGCAAGGCTGCACTACCAAATCTCCCCAAACAGCACCACTAACTGGGACCAAATGTTCAAATGTCTGAGTCTAAAGGGGCCATTTCTTATTTAGAGTAACATAGACCACATCAGCTGCTACCTACGCTTTTCTCTTGCCTGGATAATTGCTATGGCCTCCTGTTGAGTGTCCTTGCTCCACTGCTATGCCTTGGCTTCATCCTTACTGCACACAAGCTAGATGGTTTTCCTAAAGGCTCAGTCATACATGCTATTCTCTGCCTCAGACTCTCTGATGCCTTTCAATGATATTCAAATGAATGTCTACAAAGTTCTACAGGTGTCTGCATGTCCTGTACTTAGCAATTCTGTATACTGTGTTCACTACTCTAACTCCTGCAGAGAGATAGGCATTGGGGATATGATGGAGAACTGAGAAGAATATATCAGAATTGTAGATAAAGGGCACAGATTCTGGGGGAATTTTCCCCCAGGGAAATGTTTTTACATGTCCCATTGGTGACAATGGGAATGGTATGGTTGGGAAGAAAGTATGTATGTTTGGCCCATAACAACTGCAGCCATTGCCTTCCACCTTGAAAGACTGTTTTCTTTTATTATCTGCAGTGTTATATAAATGCTAATACAACATGTAACATACAGTAAGAAAGGAAGAATGTTCCTCGCCAGGGTGTTATATAAAACAGTTCTTCAATCATTTGCCAGACAAACTCTTGAAAAAGATATCACGTAATATATCTTTATCAATTAATAGTACATGACATTCCATACCTACTTCTATTATACTTAATCTATTTATACTTTCACCAACATTGCAACACCCACAATGCTGTTAACCAAGCAGTTCCCAGATTTTCTGTTAATGACAAGGACATCTCCCTGATGCCAAATTATGTGAACAGGTAAGAGGTCCTATTTCTTGGCTTTGCACCAAGGCTTTCTAATCAAGTGGCATTTTTAATATGGTCCTTCTAGGCACAGAACTCAGGTTACATATTTTGAATCCATAAGCAGTGATTTTTAGGGGGGTGCTTTCTAAGCCTACGCATCTGATTTTTTTTTCTAGAATTTACATCTCCAGTATTAGACTGACCCAAAAGATATTTTTCAGAAATGCTGAAAACATCACTTGTATGAGTAGCCACACTTTTAACATACATGACATGAGGAAGCAATGCAGGCTCCAACTGGAAACTCTTCCTGGGGAACCTCCAATGTCATTCTAAGAAGCATAACCAATAGGATCCACCATTGAGTCATTTATGAAATAATAGTTGTTATACTGGAAAGGGGATATGATTATGAAATAACACAAAATCATGCTTTTCTTCCAAATATAAAAATTCCTAATATATTTTGGCTTCTAGTCATGACTGAAATGACAATGGTCCATGAGAATCCTGAAGTTTCTCCACACTCCCAAAACTTCTGGTTCCACGTGGAGTATGGCTCAGATGTCAAAATTCTCATGCTGTGGGATGTTCTGTATGGCAAATGTGTTGCTCTGATTGGTCAATAAATAAAACACTGATTGGCTAGTGGCTAGACAGGAAGTATAGGCGGGACTAACAGAGAGGAGAAAAGAAAGAACAGGAAGGCAGAAGGAGTCACTGCCAGCCAGGACAAGCAGCATGTAAAGATGCCGGTAAGCCATGAGCCATGTGGCTAGGTATAGATTTATGGAAATGGATTAATTTAAGCTATAAGAACAGTTAGTAAGAAGCCTGCCACGGCCATACAGTCTGTAAGCAATATAAGTCTCTGTGTTTACTTGGTTGGGTCTGAGCGGTTGTGGGACTTGCGGGTGACAAAGATTTGTCCTGACTGTGGGAAAGGCAGGAAAATACATTTTCATGATGACATGTATTTATATTCTGAAAGTTAGTGAGATATGTTGTGTTTTTCTTACTTTATATTTCACGTGCTTTTAATTTATTTTATTTTAGGACAAACAAAATGAAGGCTGGGAAGCAATATGATTCATCTTAAAGTTTTCAAAAAGTGCTCACACCACCCATTTTTGTCACAGCTTCCACTGGCAGCATCCCTTACATGATCCTCTCTGATGTTGATTCTTTTCTGCCTAGTCTAGAGAATAGCTACCATTCCACAAGAGGTTGTTTTGGTATCTATCACTCTCTTCTAGGCTTGGATATAGTTTGCCCTCCTAAGATCCACATCTAACAGTACTGCCAGGTTTAGGACCTTAAAGAGGTGGAGTACAGGGGAGATGATTTGGGCATGGCCACCATTATAAGAGGAGCAATATTAGACTTGCCAAGTGGGTTATGTCTTGCAGGAGTTTAGGACCCACAATGGAATTGTTATAAAAGTGCCTAGCTTCCAGACTCCTGTTTCCTCTCTCAATGTTACCTCGCTCTCCCATGCACTTCCCCATATATGATGCTATTCTTCTATGAAGCCCTCATTAGAATTCAATGTCAGTGCCATGTTCCTGGGTCTCTAGACATATAAGCTAAATTAACATCTTTTCTTTCTAAAATACTCAGCCTCAGGAATTTTGTTCTAACATAACAAAATAGACGAAGACACTTTGCTGTCACTTTTGAAAAATCCCACTGAATATTCTTCTACTCGCTCCTTAGAGCCTTCACTAAAGAATCATTTTCCTTTTCTCTCTGACTTGACAGAATTGCCCATCTTCTGTAGTAATATCTTTGTTTTATTCTACTTGCCTGTGACCCTTTTTCTTAGCTACCTCCAAATTCTCAAGGCAAGGCAAATCAACAATGTTTAGATTTGAAGGCATGTAAATAGCTAGCATTGTAATTTATTTAGATCAAATAAAATTTCACCTCTGTTTACAGAATCTACATTCTGTATGTGCAGTCATTAGACTGAGCTAATGAGCATGTTACAATCACTACATTTTCTGTTACCTGGGCTGATCTAGTTGGCTGGGTTTCTCTCTGTGTGGATTGGTCAGAGAAGCTGCCTTATCAGCTGTCTTAGTTAGTGATCTATTGTTGTGAAGAGACACCATGACCATGGTGCTGTGGAATGTCTTTCTGTATGCTGTGTATATGTGTGGCTCCCATTGGATAATGAATAAAGCCTTTTTGGCCTATGGCAAGAAAGCTTACAGACAGGCAGGAAATCTAAGCAGAGATACAGAGAGAAGAAGGGCAAAGTCCAGAGAGATACCAGCTTCCCTCAAAGGAGCAACAAGATGCCAGCAGACCGGTAATGCTAAAGCCACGTGGCAACATATAGATTAATAGGAATAGGTTAATTTAAGATAGCAAGAAGCTGAAGCCATAGGCCATACAGTTTATAATTAATGTAATCCTCTGAGTTGTTATTTTATAAATGACTGCGGGACCGAGGGGGCTGGGAGGCACTGAGAAACTTGCGGTTATACCATGGCAACTCTTATAAAGGAAAGCATTTAATTGGGCTGGCTTACAGTTTCAGAGATTTAGTCTATTATCATCATGGTGGGACATGGCAACATACAGGCAGTCATGATGCTGAAGAGGTAGCTGAGAGATCTACATCTTGATCCGCAGGATCAGTGTGACACTGAGCATGGCTTGAGCATAGGAGACCTCAAAGCCCATCACCACAGTGACACACTTCCTCTAACAAGGCCACACTGCCTAATAGTGCCACTATCATTGGGGGCCATTTTCTTTCAAACCACTATATCAGCTTTAGCAGCAAAGTACCTTTCTTAAAAGCAGAATTGCATTATACTACATGTTCTTATCCCAGCTTCCTGTAGCTATTCTTGAACCCCAGAGACCAAGCAAGACTAGCTCCATACTCCCAGAACTTAGAAGCTTTAAAGCAATGGTTCTCAATCTTCCTGATACTGCGACCCTTTTCAATACAGTTCACCATGTTGTGGTGACCCCCAACCACAAAATTATTTTCATTGCTACTTCATAACTGTAATTTTGCTACTATGATGAATCTTAATGTAAATATCTGAGTTTTCTGATGGTCTTGGGTGGCCCCTGTGAGAGGGTCATCCAACCCCCAAGGGGGTCATGACCCACAGGTTGAGAACCTCTCCTCTAAAGGGTTTCCTCTTGTAAGCACTGACCAGAGGGGCATGATCTACTAGAAGAGTAACACAGGCTTTTAAAGAACAATGAGTGTGATAAGCTAAAGCACCACTTATTTTACACACACACACACATATACATACACACACGTACACACACATGCGCACACATAGATACATACATACACAGAGCACAGCACAGTATATTTTTCTTCCTTGCGTTGCACTCTTGCTTTTTGTGATTTCAGCATTGGCGGGAGTCAGCAGCACTGATGTCAAAACCGCTAAAGAAAGTAGGTGAGTAAGAAGCCCAGAGGCCGCCATTTGGTCGGACTTCCGAAACCAGGTTGATTTTGTCACTGTGGTTGACGTTTGATGCTATCATTCCAGGAGCACACAAGGAGAAGGGAATACTGGACTAGGAGGGGTGTCTGCACACATGAGAACATTCATTTGCCCCGACACTTGACTAATTTAATACCCTGTTGTGTTTAAAATCCTCTACACTTCGCAACAAAGTGTTCCTGGCTTGTTCTGTTTTTGCTGCTGGGCTGTTTCAGTTTGAAAACACACTTGGGGAACGTGACAGCATTAATTTAGCAAACAATATTCATTTTTCTCATTAGTTGTTTTTGTAGTTTCCTATTTATTCTGACGCTTGATCTGATAAATGCACGGTGCCCAGGGGTGCCTCTGTTTGTATTAATAACAATATCTCATTCATACCTCATCAATGACAGGATTACTCAGCTTTCCTGTCAAAGGAGTGTGAATCAGAAATGTTCATGAGACAAGGTGTACTCAGAAGGCAGATGGAAACTATGAGGGGAGTGGGTAGGGAGGACCAGTAGAGGTGAAGTCAAGTCACTGTAGATGATCAGCAAGCATGTGATTTCTAAAACGTTTGGTGACAGGCTAGTTACTATAGCCACGTGAACCTTTGTACTTTTATCTGTTAAATAGCCAGGGTCAATTTTACCACTACAGTATCCATGTTTCTATAACTGCAAAATAGAGTATATTGGATTTATACTTCTATTCATTCCTTGGGCACCAAGAATGCTTATAATTTCTCAGCAAGAAAATTTAGAATAATAGCCTATATATATAGCCTATATATATATCAGATATATATATATAGCCTATACATATATATATAGTACATTTTTAATTTAGTTAACAACAATAATTACAACTAACCAGATGAGTGTATGGTATGAAGTGTGCCTTTTATGCATGTTTTATTACCTATTTATAACAACTACATGGGCATGATTGTCCATTTATGCCATATATTCAACTAACTGAACACCAAAAATATTCTGGGTTTTTTTGTTTTGTTTTGTTTGTTTGTTTGTTTGTTTGTTTGTTTTTCGAGACAGCATTTCTCTGTGTAGCTTTGCACCTTTCCTGGAACTCATTCTGTAGCCCAGGCTGGCCTCAAACTCACAGAGATTTGCCTGCCTCTGCCTCCTGAGTGCTGGGATTAAAGGTGTGCCCCACCACTGCCCGGCTCAAAAATATTCTTAAAGTGTACCTATAATGTACAAAATTCATGACTTAGCCTCTCCTAAACAATGATATGACAACTAACTACACCTACATCAGGTATTAGGTATTATAATTAACTAGAGAGTATTTAAGTATGTGAACGGGTATGAGGAGGTTGTCCATCACCACCACGCCACTTTATATAATGAACTTGAATATCCACACGGGTTTTGGTATCTCAACAGGACCCTAGAGTTAATTTGCTGAAGACACTGAGAAATCACTGTGCTTACTTTGAATTTAAACTTTAGAAATCCCTAACTAGTGTTAGAACTTTGAATACTTGCTATACGCACCATCTGGAGCTCAACTCTACCATCCCCTTCTCAAAGGTCCTATCCTAAAGGAGCGTCACGTGACTGACCCAAAGTTACTTAGCAAGTTAGTAATTGGCAGAAGCAAATTTTGAAACCTCTGTCTCAGAGTATCAAGCATGAGAACTAAACTCCATTAGCCTGAAGTTAAATTTTCAAAGAGATGTGTTGATTGTAATCATGTATCTGCCACCATGCCTCAGAAAAGACCTATCACTTTGTTATCAGCATAAATGTTAACATATAGAGTCAACTCCATTTTACTGTGCTGCATAGCTGACAGAGCAAACAAAAATATATAATTGAAATGAAGACTCTGGAAAACTGTCCATGAAAAACAAAGTTTTCAAATTTATTTAATCAATTGGTTCAGAATGTTTGCATCCAGAACAAAAAAAAAAAATCACTTATGCTTCTGTTATTTAGCACAGTAGATGAAATCATTGTTGTGGGTTTGGTTCCATTATTAGATTTGACATTTCTAAAAATAAAGGAGTTAGGCCTTACTTATCATTAAATTCTCAGTATGAAATATGCTGTATGCTGAATAAACAAGAACAAGTTTTACTTATGCATAACATAAATGATTCCCTAAACTTAATATCCTCCCAAAATATTTCTCATAATTTTTTGTATTTATGAAAGGAAATAAAAAGATAAAAAAACACCTTTAATTCTGTTCAACTGGGAAAAATATTAAGACAGAAAATAATTTAGTATTAAAATATGAGAGCTGAAATGGCTCAGTGGATAAAAGACTTGCCTCACAAGTTTGAGGCTCTGATTTGAATTGTCAGAATCCATGTAAAGCTGAGCATGGCAGAGCATAACTGAAAACCCAGTGCTCTCATGACTGTGAGATGCGGGACAGGGACAAAGGGTACCCTATAGCTCATGGGCCAGCTAGCCTGGCCTCTGACAGGACAAAACATCAAAGAGATGCTGTATCACTCAGAAGACTCAGACTGACACCTGAGGTTGTCGTCTGACTTCCACATGTGTGCTGTGGCATGTGTGCCCGGACTCACACACACCAACAAGCACGCATGCATTGTCTTAGTTTCTTTTGCGGTTGCTGTGATAAAATGCCCTGAGCCCAGCGGTTTAAAAGAGAAGAGTTTATTCTGGCTCACTTTTCAAGGTGCTGTGCATCGTGATGAAAAAATGAAGGCAGCAGGAGTTTGAAACAGCTGGTCACCCGGCGTCCACAGTCAAGAAGCAATGAATGCATGTGTGCTAGTGCCCAGGTTCCTTTCTTATTTGTATAGTTCAGGGTCCTCTGTCCAGGCAATGCTTCTACTCATAATTAAGCTGCCTTCCCACTTCAATTAATGTAATCAAGATAATCCCCTACAAGCATTCCCAGAGTGCCATACCCCATGTGTTTATTGATTCAAGCTGAAAACTAATACGAACCATCACATGAATCATATACATATGCAAAGATTTTACACACACACACACACACACACAGTGCACACACACATACACACACACACACACACACACACACACACGCAGTGCACACACACTACAGTTAAGCATCCACATGAAGGGAAAAGAGGTGCTATAAATAGCCACTTAAACTCTGCCGAAAAGTCAGTAACTTGAAAAGTCCTCTTTAAGATGTATACGTTTCTTATGGGACACAATTCATAAAAGAAAGAATTTAATGCTGAATTCAATTAACCAATGAAATCACAAGGGAATCTGAGAGTTATTGTTATAAACCCTTTTAGGATCTTGATGTCTCATGGGGAATAAAGCTGAGAGACATCTGAGGAAATATGGTGTTAGGTGTTAGAGCAGTGGTTCTCCACCTGTGGGTCATGACCCCTCTAGGGGTCAAAGGACCCTTTCACAAGGGTTGCCTAAGACCAACAAAAATACAGATCTCTACATTACGATTCATAACAGCAGCAAAATTACAGTTATGAAGCAGCAACAAAAATAATTTTATGTTTGGGGGGTCACCATAATATGAGTAACTGAATTAAAGGGTCTCAGCATTAAGAAGGTTGAGAACTACTGTGTTAGAGAATAACATACAGACCATCTAATCTTAAATAATGGTGTAAAAACTTGAAGGTGCTGTGGTTTGAATGTAAAAATTTCCCCCATAGACTTATGTGTTTGAACACTTGGTTCCTAGCTGGTAGTACTATTTAGAAGGTTGCAGAATCTTTGGGAAGTGGAGCCTTGTAGGAGGCAGTGGGTCACTATGTTTGGGCCTTGAGTTTTTATAGCCCAGAACTACTCCCTGATTATCCTCTGATTTCTTATTTCAGATGCAATGTGAGACGCTTGCCTCACATTGCTGTTGCCAGGCCTTCCCTATTACGATGGAGTGTGAATAAACCCTTCTTTCTCTTATATACTTCTTGTCAGGTATATTGTCATAGCCATGAGAAAAGTAAACTAAAATGTACAGCTACACACTAAAGAAGCCCCAAAATGCTGTAAGCAGAGATCAATGGATTATTTTCATGGGAGACTGGAAAACAAGAATGCTAAGAGACACAGACAGTGGAGGCCTGGATCACTGAGTTTCAGAGGGGAATAAGGATTCTATTGGGAACTGACCTTGAAGCTATTCAGGTTACATTCTGCCAAAGAATCTGGATGCATTGTGCCCACATCCAAAGAACTTGAGTGAGAATGAACTTAAAAATGATGGACTAATATGGTTAGTGGAGGAAATTTTAAGAGAGACTAGCATTCAGTCTGTGGCATGGTTACTATTATCCAGATCTACAGATTTGTAAAAGAAGCAACAGGTGAAGCCAAAGAATTTGTTAAGGCAAAGGATTTGTAAGTTTCTAGTTGTAGCCAATGTGCAAGCTGAGAGAGAGATTGTAACTATGAGAGAGGAACCTCCTGCTCTTCACTGGGATGGTGGGAAACGTGTCCTGAGGGTAAGATGTACCCTTCAAAGGTTCATTTGTATAAATGCAAACTTATCTGAAAGAAGAAAGCTTAAATTCAGAATGAAAAGGGGTTTCTACTTCTGAAAAGCAACTCCCTAGGAAACTCTTTCCCCAGGGCCATCACACAGAGGCTGCCGTAATTGTGGTTCAAGAGTTTTAAAATCATGAAAAATACATTAAAGGGGTTATGGTGCCTTGCTTCATGGTTCCAGAGAGATACAAAGGGCAAGCAATATGCAGTGAGGGTGAAGATCCCTATAAGGAAGCCCCAAGAGACCTTTTCATGGAATTTTGAAGGTGAATGCTAAGTCATAGTGGAGACACCAGGAAGTAGGCAGGCCAGAACCATAGAATATCTACTAAAGAAAGATGTCAAAAGGAGAGCCAGCTCAAGAACTGTGTGTGCTGCAGGCAGCTGGATAGGAGGTGATTCCATTACTAGCATCAGATGCCAGACAAAGAGCTACAAGGTTTGGTGTTTTCCCTGCTGGGTTTGGTCTTGTTTTGGTCTCCAATCTTTCCTTGCTACATCCCTATTCCTCTCTTTGGAGATGGGTGTGTGTATGTGATATTGTATGGTAGAAATTCATAACGTGTGTTTTCAATGTATAAGGGCTCATAGTTAAGAGATTGCCTTGAGTATCGGGTGATATTTTGGACTTCTGAAGAGTGTGAAGGGTGTCCAAGGAGACTTTGAAAGTTGAAATGAATCCATTGCATCACAAGA
>CABHPH010121620.1:0-18870 GCA_902168325.1 Peromyscus nudipes
TACAGCCCATAATAAACCTAGCTTTCTTCTCTTGTCTCTTTCTGAGTTTGTTTCCCTGTCCTCCAGGAATCTATAGCAATTTAGCAGATTGTTAATAAAGAGACCACTTCTGTAACACACAAGCAACGTTTTGATTTGCTTGGAGCAAAGTCCCAAGACATGACTAGAACCTGGGACTTGTTATGGAGGCTGCGGAGTCCATTATGTTTCAAGGAGGTTCAGAGTGAACGTATGTATCTCCTATGATCTTTCTGCTGATTTTGTTTAATCTTTTTGTTCTCTCAGCTGTGAGTGCAGATAATAATAGCACCTACCTCACAGGTTTCCTGGGCGGATGTATTGAGAAAAGTAGTAGCACAGCAAGAGCCAGCGTTTGTTGGTTACTCTGTGTTCTTTTACTGATAGTTTAATGTGATTTACTGTGTACCCATAACAGTTCAGAGCAGTTTCTCCAGATTCAATTCACTTCAGTAATTCAAATTCTCCTCTCTTCTAGCAGATGGCTTTTAAAATTAATAAATGATAAATAGCTGACATTTGGTGTTTGCCACATGCCAAGCATGGCTCTTAAATGTTTTACAGTCTTGTTTCCTACATACTATGGTGAACACACTCAACATTACTCCTGCCTTAGATGTGTAGAAAAGGAGGCACAGATGAGTGAAAAGAATTGTCCTACAGCCAAGTATTGAGTGGCTACAGGAAGCCAGCTTCAGTCCCAGGCTGTCTGGCTCCAGGGTCCACACCCTTACCTCTTCTCTACATGGCTTCCTGTATTTGTTCTGACATTAACCTATCTCTGAGCCTCGCTGCTTTCACCCCAGCCAAGCTCTAAGTAAGCTCAGCTTCTCAATTCTTTTGACTAGTGTACTTCCCATGACCTCTTGCCTGGTAATTCTATCTTTTTAAGTGTCTGTAATTTATCACATTTCATTGGCTTTTCAGCCAGTCTCCAAACAACCAGCTCTCTGTTGCTGTTGAGATGAGTAAGTGCATGCTTGGGATTAATGTGCTTGTGTATCTTAAAATCCACCCCCCGACATACACACATAATGCTTCAAGAAGAAGACAGGCTCCATGCCAGCTATCAGCATATATTTAATATTCTGTCTGTTCTTCTTCTACTTTATCCCTCCACTGGGGCTGTTTTGCGGGGTTACTGTGAACCTGCAAGGGTAAAGACCCCTTATTAAGGGAATCTTTATATACAGAGTTCATGAAATCAATTATTCTTGGCAAAGATTGCATTTAGTTTATAGAAAACTAAAATAAAAGGTGTTCTGTGGAAAATAATAAAAGATATTTACTTGAATACAAATTAGTGGTTTTCTTTTTCTTCTATTTAATCTCTTGGGATCTGCTCTTGATTATCTGAGTTAATGGTACAGTTTTTAATGTAAATTTTTAATACTATCCTTTGAATAACTATTTAGTTCTTCACTTTTGAGCGCTTAGTTTTCTTCTTCTTCTTTTGACATTTTATTAGCATTGTTCTTCTGCAATGAATGAACAATCTTGATAAGAAAAATCCCTTCAAATAAAGTGGATAATTAGTATAACAATGCTCATGACCCTCAATTTTTTAAAAAAGCAGTTGACATTTAAGAACTGGTAGGACAGGTTGTCATTAAACTGCAATAATTACATATGGATGTTTGAGATAATTGCTAATATAAAATTATTCATTGTTTGGTACCATATATCCTTCAAAAATAGATGCCCTCTTGAAGCCCTTAATGCGACAGGCCCTGAGCTAAATCAAGCATCTTTCTGAGTGACCTGCCCTGCCCAGTGCTGCTTCCTGATGGGACCTCATGCTCAGCATATTAAAGGCATTTTTGCAGGTTCCACACACTGACCAAGAAGCCTGATGTAGAATAAAAGCACAGTTTTTGTCTATACAATGACTGTGTGCCTTCCATTTGGGGAAGAAGAGGATAAGGGATCGATTAATAGTTTTTCTTTCCTCTGGGTCCTGTGTTCACTCAAGGACTGCATAGTATTAAAGGAATAAAATTCTATAAATAGAACTAAAAGTAGGAAGAAGAAGGAATATACACATAAAAGTAATCTGTCTGTCTATTAGCCACTCAAATGTGGTAACCTGCATTGGCAAGGTTGACCATATCACTACAGTAACAGAGTCATAATGCAAAATGCTGTCTGCAACTGAGTTGTTCTAGAAGCTGCATTCGAGTCTATATTTTAAAGGGGTAAATATTTGGTTCATCAATAGAGAGGCTGCCAAGTTCCAGTGTCTACAGAATAAGTTAGTAGATTGGAGACTGAGGAAAGTTAGTCATGTATGTCCAGCAGGCTTAAGACCTGGAGAAACAAAATGTTTCTGTTTGAGTCCTGTGATAGGATACACCTTTATTCACACCCAAAGCAGTCAGATGAGAATAATTCTCAGGGCTGTGCAAACTTTTTAAATAAAGCAACTATGTTATCCAGAGTATCTGTTCTCCTTCATTTATTATGTAAAAGTTAGTCTCCAACCAAGAAAATTCTAAGAGAAACACTCAAGGAAATATTTGACCAAATATCTGGGTATCCTCTGGTAAAGTCAAGGTGACATTTAAAACTAACCATCACAAATTGCTTCAGAGTGAGGCATATGAATGAGGAGAGCTACATATAAAAACATCAACTTAAAGTTATTAAGTAAATAAGCAATTCCAAATTTTATTGCAGCAGTATAAGCATACTGCTTGAACATTGTATGATAATGTGTAAATAAATGATATTATAAATATATAGTGGCTTATAGGTATTAATAATTCCATATAGGATGTGTCTGCATGTGCATAGTTTTAAATGTCAACTTGCCACAACCTGGGATCAGGAACTGAGGACCTCTATAGACGAACTGCCTAGTTCAGATTACCTTGTGGGTACATATGTGGGGGATTGTCATTTTGTTAATGTGGGAAGACCTGACCTATTGTGTTACCATGGGCAGCATCATTCTCTTGTAAGATATGGTCTTGACCTATATCACACAGGAGAAAGATAGCCGGAAGCAGGTAGCAAACAAGAAACCAGGTAGCAATCATTTGTTTACTTCAGTTCCCAAGCATGGCTGATATGGGACGAGCTGCTTCACTTCCCCTCAGTAAAGAACTGTAACTTGGAATTGTAAGCCAAACAAACCCTTTACTCCCCTAAGTTGCTTTGGTGGGGTGTCTTATCACACTAACATAAATGAAACTGAACCAACTTATAATTACTTTTTTCATATTTAGATTCTACTTTTTTTTTTTTTTTTTGTTTTTTTTGGAAGGGGTTTTTTTTTTAGCTTTGCGCCTTTCCTGGAGCTCACTTGGTAGCCCAGGCTGGCCTCGAACTCTCAGAGATCCGCCTGGCTCTGCCTCCGGAGTGCTGGGATTAAAGGCGTGCGCCACCACCGCCTGGCTTAGATTCTACTTTTACATATTATACAATTTCTCAATATTTTCATTTGCTAATTATTGAGAACTCAATATGCATAAGAGTAGTGTAAAGATTATAAATGCTTACAATCAGTTGCTAACAATGAGACATCATTAATTACGAACTTTGAGGTCAACAGTTGCTATTTCAAATATGGGACAGGAATCTGAGCTAGTGAGACCTTGTTCAAATCTTTCCACATTTGGAAGTCTCAATTGTCAAGCAGAATAAGAACATTAATATCAGAAGTTACTGGATGACCTGAGTGAATATCATATGTGCAATTTCAAGCACACTGAAACCATATTCTGAGAATAACCATTATTTTTATTTCTACTGAGGTTTGGACATTGTGATTTAAGATCAGTATGCAAATTCAGACATTGTTATGTGTTCACAAATACATGTTGAAGGATCTTTGGATGATTGTGCATATGTAGGAGATAACATAAGAAAAAATTCATCATGCCAATTTACATTTCACTGAAATCCAAACATTTTAGCTGTAGCTACATATTATACTATGTGAATTAAAAATAAGATTCCATGTAAAGAAATTTGTCTGCTATTCACTTTTTTAAAATTAGTTAAAGTGAGAAAATGTTTTGCAAACTTTACAGTGAAATAGATGATTATGAAAACAATTCTTTGGAGACTTTCAGCAAACAATGTATGTAGATTTTAGGATTCAAGTTTAATGCTTGAAAATGTTAATTAACTTTACTTGGTCCTCTGCAGGTTTTCTAAAATGTAATTTCTCACACAATCCTCATAAAAACCCCATAGTAACTGTGACTGCTGTTGCTATGTTACAGATGAGTGAAGTCTATCTGTGACCCAAGTGATCCAGACACTGGAGCCAAATGGCTTAGACTCAAAGTCTGGTTTTGCCACTTCGCTGACCACACTAAGGAAGCGTCTCCACCTCTGTGTGTGGGTTTCCTTATTTCAATGGGAGATATAATAGCATGTATCTGACATAAGAGCTGTGAGGAATGAGTGGCTTCAACTTCACAAATCCACACTGGTACTAAAATACCTAGATTAGCTCTGGCACCGGGAACAGCTATTTACCACTGCAACAACAACCAAAGTAATAACTGCTTACTGCAGTATTGTTATTTGCTATAACCAAGAAGAGCTGAAACTCCTGAATTTCTTAAGGTATAACATCCCTTAAGACCAATCTGACTGTAGTTATAGGCACAGTGGAAAATTTTTTTGTAGATATTTAGCTTTCAGTCATTGCAAACAGCTCAAAAAGTAGACTTGATAATTGTCAACATAGGCTTACCTGGGCTATTTAATAACATAGTGTGCCTTCGTTTTTTCAAAACCCTTAGAAATTAAATGAATTTTTTAAAATGTACAAAACAGTGTAAGTAAACGTGAGGCATTCCCACAGAGGGCTGGAAACCTAATTTTGAAAATGAAAATTGGTGGAAATATAGTTACTTGTTCAGATCATTTGCTGTCTTTTTTCTGAGATTACATTGACTATATTCCCCTCTAGTTGAGGATGTCAAGGATGAATCTCTGCAAACTCCATTTGCAGGAAACCTTGTCTTCTGACAGCCTGTCCAGCTCTCCATAGTAGAGAACTTTGAAACCCAATTAATAGTAGATCTGAAAGTCAACACTGAATGAGGGTTAATCAAACCACAAGTCTTCAGAGAGTATCAGTTATGTGACTCTGGCCTTTTCATTTTCCACACTGAAAATGGCATTCGTACTCTGTTGCTGGAAGACACTGGAGATTCATTCTGTGCAAGACATGAAACAGAGCAGTTCTAAAGAACTTGCCCTAGGGCAGTCCCAACATCTGAGACAAAAGTCCTAGTAAAGTGCTTATGGGCAAAGAATAGGAAACAGGAGGACTAAATATGAATCATCTTACTGAAAGTGCCATTGCTGCCTCTTCAGTCTCTCAACCAATAGAAACCAGGTTCTGTTCCACTTTGGCTCACTGAGAAAGAGAAAGATACTGGCCCTGACATTAGGGTTCCCTCAAAATAATAACTACAAAGACTGCTTTATAGCTCATTACCCAATAGTGGAACTTCCTATTATCATACTCCCAATCAGCTTTTTTTTTATTTTAAATTACTCCTTGGAAATTTAATGCGTGTATAAAATGTATCTTCATCATATCTACCCTTTCCTTCCCCTTCCAACTCTCCCCAGGACCTCTTGCCACATCTTCCTCCAAACTTCATATCTTCCTTTTCTAATTTTCAATTAACCAACTAATTTTTAACCAACTAAGTCCACTTAGTGCTGCACATATGCACATGCACACCAGATCATCCACTGAAGCATAAAAAAATTCCACCAGGGGCCACATTCTTAAAGGCTCCTTCTCCCAACAGCCATCAAATGCCAATATCTCCTCAACCAAGAGTTGACTTGAAAAATTCTTATCTTTCCATTCTGGAAATTTTATATGTTTTAATCTTGTGAAGGTCTTATATTAGTAACCAAGACTGATTATGTGAATTCATTTCTGCAGCAACTGTATCATATCAAGAGAACAGAATTTAACTCCACTCTTTCTCTCCCTCTGGCCCTTACATTCTTTCCACCCCTTCTCCTGGGTTGTTCTTTGAACCTTGTGTGTAGAGGCAGTATTGGTGCAGACATTCCATGGATAGTCAAGCACTCATACTTATCCTCAATAACGTTAAGAGTAATGCGTCTTTCTACTAACCACTATCCTGTGCAATAAGAAGCTTCCCAGAACAAGATTGGGAGCAACACAAATTTATAGGTACAAACATAAATACAAAGAAGTGGGTTTTTCACCAAACCACTTAGAAAAGCAGCATCAATAAGTTCTGCTCTAGGGCATGATTTACTGAGCCAAGGCATTTAACAATATTTACAGTACCAGGCATGAATTTCTGCCTATGGAATATATTCCATAGTCAGTCACGAGACTGATTGGTTACCCCAATGAAGTCTTACCACGGTTGGGTAAGACTTTGCACATTTTGCCTGGCAGCTTGGTATTGGAGCACATAGGATCCAGTGCTAAATATGACTACCGATGCTTGTGTTTACCTAGCAGCCTACACATCACTTTCCATCACTGTGAAAGCTAATCAGCAGGGAGAATTTCCTGGTCAGTTCAAAACTGATTTTTTCTGTGTTCTATAACCAAAGGATGTGGTATCTTCAGCGGATTTTACTGCCTAGTTATTATGAACAGCCAAGAACAATGCTAAAAGCAATGGTAATAGCTTGTATTATTTTAGTGCCTCTGGAGCCCCTTTGGCATATCTATGTCACACACACACACACACACACACACACACACACATTTTATATATATATATATATATGTATATGTATATATATATATATATTTAGATCGCATCATAGCTTCTTCATGCACTATTTATTTTGGTGAAGCTTTCTTTTGGCTCCTCCTTTCCCAATCCCCATCACACTTCTACTCACTTGAATATTTCCATCCCCAGTATTCTTTTTATCTGCTTTCAGTTCATCTATATCTGACTATGTCCACTCCCTAAATCAATTCCTAATGACCCCTTTATAGATCCTTAATTTTTACATCTACTAAAAGTATACCAACGCACTTATTAATGTGGAAATAATACAATAAAAATAGAAGGAAGATCATTAGAAACATCTACCTGCAGAATTTTGCTTGATTTTCAAAATAATAAGCTGAATACCATGACAGACTAAAAGATCTGATGAAATGACCACATGTTGTCCAATATGGGAAAATGGATGCATTAAAGTAAAAGTGCTCATATGGTAGGGTGTCCACATTGTCTGTAGTACACTCTGCCTGTACCCTTACCTTCCTCCGTTTCCTTTGTCCAGTGATGACACCATTCTCCTGCTGCTGTGGCTCAAGATGACCCAACCCTAGTCAATTCCACTTTCTCACTGCTTCAGGTAAAGTGACAAAAGATACAAACAACGATCAATAGGTATGTCCCCAGTATTTGGAACTGAATACATAACCCTTTCTTCTGAGAATACAGACCTGATAGAATAAATTCCTGGATTACTATGAGATCATGTATTTCACTATATGAAACAAAATGTCACTATATGATCAAAAGTGACAAACAAAAAATTCTGCGGCATTTTAAATTCCATATTGTAGGCTAGTTTAATGCCAGTTCATTGATGTTACTCCAATGATTGGTTTACTTCAGATAATGAAGCTTGTGAATTTTGTTCCTATCCTCAAAGTTAACATTCTCAACTAAAATAGTTAGAAAAAATAATTTGCATAAAAATAAAGAACAAGAAATATTTGAGAAAAAGAAGGGGACCAGACAGGGCATAGAGGGGATGATGGAGGTCATCATGGTGAGATGAATATAACAAATTATAGACAAGTATAAAAATATTAAGATGAAAACATTATTTTATACTATTGATCCACATTTATAAATATTTAAAAATAGTCCATGATTAAAAAAAGAAGTAAAAGCCAATACCTTCTGCTCTAAAACCTGTGTGTCACTAGGAAGAAACTTAATTGAGTAGACTTTGGTCATAAATGATAAGCAATTAGACATAGTATTAAATACCTAAACAGTTCAAATTGCAGAAGGCTTAAAGTAATGATAAAGACTTTAAACAAAAATCACTTCCCATGATAATAAGAGGACAAAGCATGGCCAAGCAGCCAGCAGAGCAAACAAACAAAAGTGCTGTTGCAAAAGCCCATTCACGTTGAAGGACTGGACTTCTGCAAGCATGCTGGGAGATCAGTGCTTTCCTATGTTTATGCTCTATACTCATTTTAATTACTATGATTTGTTCAAACTACAGACTTAAAACTGAATGTCCTTGTCTATTTATTTATGTTTTCAGGATGCATGATGAACTCATTTTAAAATATGTAGTGGGAAACTAGCTATGGGCTAAATTACTAGGCAAGAGCTCTTGAATATTGAGAGTTGGTCATAAACCAAGAACTATAGAAAGCATCATAGCACATCTTTAATATGGTCCTTTAAGGTTATTTTAATTAGGCTTGTTGTTTTATTTTTTTTCAGAGAAAGTTCAGAGAGGTTAATGACTTGTCTATAATTTGATGGTCAGTACAAAGAAATTGAGATTCCAGCCAAACTCTGTTATGTCAACTATATTCTTTCTGCCACACTCCACAGCCAAACCGAAGTTCACATCTCATTTTATAGGTATTGCTCTGTACTATGTGAAAACAATAAATAATTTCACAACAGCATAGTAAATTGTCACAGATAGTTAAAATAAGCTTTTGTGCTCTGTTTCAACTTAGTCTTCGGCTCTGAGAGTGGGATGGAGCTCTTGTTTGTTTTGATATTATTCTGAGTATAATTCAGAGCACACTTCTCATACATAATTCATATAATGCTTTTTTACCATTAATATCATCTTAACATGATTATGTCCAAATGTATTTGAATTTTGCAACATTGTTTAAATTAATTTATTCTAACTGAATAGAAGCATTGTATGATCAATGTATTTGACATCTGATGCACGTAATGAAAGATTTTGCTTCCAAATACATAGTTTACTATGTATTCTGTTGTGATAGTTTCAAACATTTCCCCAAATGTCTATATAACATGACAGATGTAAATTTTCCTTCCAGTTTAAAGATAGTTGCCAGAGCACATAAGGAAGACTGAAAGGTCTTTTAGAATTGTACAACTTTTTATAATTGTCCCTATTTACATGTATCTATATAAATTTCAAATTTAAAATAATTTAATTTAAATGAAAGTAAAATTTTTTCCTATTACATCAACCATTTCTAAAGACTTTTAACAATTGAATATGGCTGTCTTTCATACCTAACAATGTGGATTTTGGATATTGTCTTCATTCAAGAAAGTTCTAAACAGCACTGATTGAGACAATGTGAAGAACACTTGTAATGGATACCCAAACATCCCTACTGCAGACTTAGCCCAACATTCACATTATTCTTTAATAAACACTTCAGGAAATGTGACCAAACTTTGGATGCCAGTAATGAGGAATTTGGTGGAAAGATTTGTTGTCATGTTTATATTCTCTTTCTCCTTTTGTCTCCTTGAAAGTGAGGGGGCTCTTTAAGAGAGGTACTTCGAATACTTATATACCTTCCTAAAGTTGAAAGAATATGACCAGTGAACCAAATTGTTCCCTTGCAAACTCTAAGACAAAAAAGTGCAGTGAAGAGGCGAGGGGAAGGAAAATCTGACCAGTCCTAGTCCTAGTTGAAATATGTATAACAATCATCTGGTCAGTGTCTGCCCCTGATAGACTATTTGATGAAGTCATTTAATATGTGATTAGATGCTTTCAGTAATATGTGCCCTGAAATAAGCTCACATTTCCACAACAATTATTACACTTGTTACTTATAGTATAAGAAGTGGATGCTATCAGAGGAAACCCCAAAGCATCTCATAAAAATCACCCAACATTCCCCATAAAGATACAACATCAAAGTTCAGTTGACCTATCATATGATGCTCCTTGCCCCTGTTTCATTTCTTGACTCAGAAGATTCACTAAATCTGACACTCTACTGAACAGAAATGAGAGGCAAGATCTAAAGCTGGTCCTGGAGAGACGACTCAGCAGTCCATAGCCTGCCCTGCTCTTTCAGAAGAACAGTTTAATTCTCAGCTCCCACATCATGCGGCCCTAAACTTCTTATAATTCTACCTCCAGGGGATCAAATGCCCTGTTCTGGCCTCTGTTGGCACCTACCCTAATGTGCAAAAACATACACATAAATAAAAATAAAAAAATAAATTCTTAAAAATATACACATGATATAATATTGGGTGAGATGTGCGTTAAGCACAGAGAAGTCAGTCAGCCAAACATGGGAGAGAGCGCAGACTGGAAACCAAAGTACCAGAGCTTTTCTTTCTCCCTCCCTCCCTCCCTCCCTCCCTCCCTCCCTCCCTCCCTCCCTCCCTTCCTCCCTCCCTCCCTTCCTCCCTCCCTTCCTTCCTTCCTTCCCTCCTTCCTTCCTTCCCTCCTTCCTTCCTTCCATTCATTCTTCCTCCTTCTTGAAGTAAATTTAAGGTCCAATAAGATGTTTTAATGTAGATTTAAGAAAAAGAAGAGAGGAAAGGGGAGATGGAAAGGAGAGTATTGGGAGCCCTGTGCCCCAGTTTTGCATCAACATGTGAATGCTTGTCCAAAGGGTCTCCACAAGGCAAAGCCCATGGAGACAGTCTCTCACTTGGCAAAGATCAGTGGACCTAGGGACAGCACAGAATACTGCTGGGACTGCACAGCCTGCATGCTCTCTTCTCTCTCATAATGTTGACCATTCTCTTGGTGGTTTTCAGTGTCACTGACATTCATGCATGGGACAGATGTGATCATTCCCGGAAAGCCCATTATTTTCTCAAATATTTTCCTCTAAAATTCTTGGGGAATTGATTTTTCTCAGGTTTCTTATCTAGAAATATCAGCTCTCACCCCAGACTCTGGGAATTTTTCTGATAAGTGCTGACAGGATTGGAAGCAATAAAACTTTATAGGCACATATAAGAAAGCAACACAGAGGATATTAACTATGTCTCCTAATTCTGGGAAAAATATTAAGATGGACAAAAGTGTTTTTATCAAATTTCACCCTCTATAGAGAAGATTAGGCATGCAGGACCTTTTTGTAGGACAAGGGAACAGTTGGAGAAATACAAGCTAACTATATGCAAGCAGTTTACAGCAAATTGCCCCATTTCTGCAAATATGCTTTGTTATGTTTTGAAAGATATGGTTGTTCTTGAGAACATGTCTTACGTTTATCACCTTTTAGCTTTGAAATGAGAGGATGTGGCTGGTTCTATATTTAGTCAAGCTAACAAAATGAGCATTGTTTTTGACTTAAAAGTTGTTTTGATATAAAAGTTAGGGGAAAATTTGCTTTTTATGGAGGTTAATGCTGGAGGTTGGGAAAAGCATGCTTGTTTTTGAAATACAAATAAAGACTGCTTGAGACATTTGGGTCCATCCACTTGTATGAAACTCATCTAGTGGTCGGACACTTTTTCCTTTGTGCCAGTTCCCCTTATCCCTCTAAAGACCTGAACCTGGTGGTGTTGGTGGGGCCATGGCAGGGGAGAAAATGAGTTGTATGTGCTCAAGTCAAGACAGGGTAGGAGCTTATAAATTCTGAAGTCAGAATCGCCAGGAGAAAGGCTTTAAATTGGAAAATACGCTGTATTTTAATTTGGAAATTCCTACACTTTTGGTTATTTGAAATGCTTCTGAAAGCTGTAGAAACTACCGAACTTCAAGCATTGTTCCCCATCATTTTTACTCAAGTTCCTTCCTTTGGCATCAGACTGTAACTTGTAATCCAAATAAATCATTTTCTCCCCAAGTAGATTTTGGTCACTGTTTTATCACAGCAACAAAGAAGTAAATGAAAAAGTCCCCAAATTAAAATAAAAAGATATTCAGAGGAAATCCAATATTTAGACATAAAAGAAATAATTCTGCCCATGGCCAACTACTCTAACTGTTTCAGAAAGTTGTTCCCTGAGGAATACTTGATACAAAACAAGAATGGGCACTAAAAGAAAGATAATTTTCATGAACTAAAGTAACTATCCAAATAATTTAAGCTTTAGCTGGCTATCCTTTGCAGCTACAGTCACTGTAAGCATTAATTATTTTGTCTCATCCTCAGTGATACTATTCTCCCAATAAAGCACTTAGCCCATTTTTCTCTGTGCTTGCTCATGACCACTAGTCTCCTTATGCTGGCTCCCAGGATTATAATCATTACATGATGTGCCCTTAACTTGTGTGAACAAGGGGTACTTTTTCTACTGTAGCTAGTTGTGTGTTGTAATATATTTTGGATTGTCTGCTTTTCTAAACAATTCTTTTGTTTTGGAGGTGTGTGTATGGGCTGTTGTGATAGGGTCTCAAAATTTAGTGCTGGCTGTCTTGAAACTCACTATAGAGACCAGGCAGGACTCAAACTCAGGAGCCCCTGCCTCCCGAGTACTGGGGGTCAAGGCATGTACCGCTATGACCACCTAAATAATTTTTTATACTCAGCATGAAATTAATTTGCTTAGCAAGTTATTTTCTATCAACAAATTAAACTTCAATTGAATCCTGTTATTTGTCAAGGAAAAAAATCCGTCCAAAATTAAAATCAATGGAATTTTTATTATGGGAATAGAAAAGTTTCTCAATCCATAAAATCTTAATAAGTCAGAGATTGGAAAGAACAGTCATATGGTAGACATGCCAAATAGTTAGCTCTAATACCATAAAGCATTCACCTATGACTTGAGGATTATTTCCTTAAAATTCTTTGCAATACATAAGTAACTGTTTGGCTATACTCATATGTCTTTAGTGTTATGTTAATGTTAAGTTAGATAGGAAGAGAAATGTTTTCCAACTCCCTACGATTTATGCACATTAACATAAAAACTGTATATGAGTACTTTCCTGTGGTGATAAATAAGAGGTTACATCTTTTTCTAGTGCCACCAGAACAGACTCTGTTAGCTGTTAAATTTGTTACCGTTTTGAAATCTGTGAACCATTTCACTGTATGATAGGGCTTTACTCTTGATCATAACTATTTTGTCTTTCCTAGTTTATGCACTCAGTACAGTTCTTCCTCAAGCTTGCTGTGTGCATAGCTTTTTTTCATGCAAGTTGAGAGATGCACTGTTGCTTCATTGTTTTGCGGAGCCGACGATGTTAGGAGGCCTTGATGGTCAAAGGTTGCAGTCTATCATGGTCTGGCAGCTCTCTCCAAAGCTCCACAACATGAGGGACTCCCTTCCCAGTGAGACATCCTGCTCTCTACCTGACCTAATCTGGAGAATGTCTCTAGGTCAGGAGGACTGACCTTATCTGAAAGCTGTCTCTAAGTTTGGATGCCTAATTTATCTCTAGTGTGACCCTTGGCACGGTTTCCTGCTAGAAGTTTTCCCCTGCTGCACATATGGTAACTAAGATCCTACTAAGAGCTTTGCTATAGGACCCTACTGTCACATATGAAGCTTTATGATAGGAGCGTGCCACTTAATGCGAATTACTTTGTCCACAGGCTCCCCAATCCTATATATTTAATATACCCTGGAATAAAGTTGAGCTGATTCACCAAAGTCAGCTCTGGGATGGCTATCTCTGTCATATCCATAGTCCTTCAAACCACGTTCCCTGCTTTGCCTCCCTCCTCCCTCTTGGACCAGCAGCCAATGATCCCCAGGAAGAAGGAGAACCACAAACTCCTTACCACCTTCCTTTTTCACCATTCTTTTCCTTGTATATCCCATCTATTCTTTGAGAAAGTCTGATGAATGACAGCAAAAGGAGAGAGAAGAACACTCTTCCTTGAACCAAACTAACGTATAAGACAGTCTTAAAAATGTGTCATAATTTCTGCCTTATACCTTTTGTATTCTTTTCATAGTGGTCATTACTTTCTTACATAAAATCGTGTTCACTGTCTCAATTATATTTAATACTAAGTAGACATGTTTGCTCTTATAAAGTACACCAGGACAGGGACTTTGTATGTATAGCCATACACACACATACATATATACACAAATGAAATTTGACAATACTATATGTAAGCAAAAATGTAAATTTTATATGTAAATATTTGATGTATATATACATAAATTTAGTATGCCGAACATTCATTTAAAAATATTTATGAAAATATTCAAATATATGGCCTTGATTTTTCCATACAGAGATATTTTTAATGTTTTTACTTTTTAGTTTTCTTGTTTTTAACTATTATTCTTCTCTCATGCATTACATCCCAACTGAAGTTTCCCCTCGCTCCTCTCCTCTCAAGCCTTCCTTCACCTCCTCTCTCCCCCAGATCAACTCCTCCTCCCTTTAGTTTCAAAAAAAAAAAAAATGAGCAGGCCTCCCAAGGATATCCACCGAACTTGGCCTAACAAGATGCAGTAAGACTGGGCACACACTCTCATTTCAAAGCTGGACAAGGCAATCCAGGAGGAGGAAAAGAGTCCCAAGCACAGGCAAGAGTCAAAGATACACACCTCACCCCCAACTCTCATTGTTGGGATTTCCACAAGAACACCATGCAACACAACCATAACATACATGCAGAGGACCTAGATTGGACCCATACAAGCTCCATGGTTGCTACTTTAGTCTCTATAAGACCCCATGAATCCTGCTTAGTTGATTCTGTGGGCCGTGTTTTCATGGTGCCATTGCTTCTTCTGGCTCCTACAATCCTTCCTTTCCCTCTTCTGCATGGTTCCCAGAGCTCCCTCTAATGTTTGGCTGTGGATCTCTGCACCTGTTCCTATCAGTTGATAGATGACTCCGCTCTGATGACAGTTGGGCTAGGCACCAATCTATGAGTAAAGCACAATATCATTAGGAATCATTTCATTGACTTTTTTCTTTTTCTTTCTTTCTTTTCTTTTTTCTTTTTCTTTTTCTTTTTTTTCCTTTTTTTTTTTTTTGCCAGTATTCTGAGTCTCTGGTTCCTGACACTCTAGGTAGTGTCATGGGTCTTAAGTTGAACCAGTCAGGGGTTGGCCACTCCCACAAGTTCTACAATTACCCCGGCACATTGTGCAGGGATTTTAAGTCCAAGTGTGTGTGCCTGGATTGATGTCCCAGTCCCACTGCTTGGGGCCTTGCCTGGTTATAGAAAATGGCTCGTTCAGGCTCCAGATCTCCCATGGCTAGAAGCCTTCACTAGGTTCACTAGGGTCACTTTCATGGATTCCAGGGAGTTTGCACCGCATTGGGTTTCTACATGGCCCCCTAAGTGTCACCCAATTCTAGTCATCTCTCCCAGTACTCTCTCCCTCTATCTCTCCCACTTCCTATCCTGATTCATATCCCCACCCTCCCCGAGTCTCCCTGTAAATGTGTTCTATTTTCCCTTCCCTGGGAGATCCATGCATCACCCCTCGAACCTATCTTGAAACTCAGCCTCTCTAGGTCTGTGGATTACATACATATATGGAGGTTATTTGTATATAAATTCATTTTTGGTTCAGTAACCATGTGTATGTTTGGTTTTTTTCCTCAAATTCCATCCTATGAATAATATATAAGCCATCTTAAAATTTATTTCTACATCTTTAACAAAGACTATAGAAAATACTTTCTCACTCAGACTTTTGGAAGATCAGTAAAGGAATGGGCGTTTTTTCATTGATGAGCAAATCGACAAAGAAGCCGCAGGTTGCTAGTAATATGTAATGGAAAATTAGTTCAAATATTAAATTAGTTTAAATATTCAAAAAGTTTTTGTTATGTGCTCTATTTAATTGCCTGCAGCTTTATATGCACATACATGTGCACACAAGAATGAACGACACACGAGCTTTGTTCTTAAATAGCTGCTAAACAGGAAATTTTTATTTAATGTAAAATAACAGGCAAGTCATACTGTGCTCCTTGCAATCCCAAGAGCACACACACAGTGTTCCAGGCATCAAAGGAGATATAAATATGGAGTCCTGGTTATTCTTTATTGAGTCAATGAAGTGGAAATGGTTTCGAGGAGCTTGTCTAACAGGAAAAGCTTTTCTTTCTCTTTCTGAGATGAAATATAGATGAAAGCCTATTAAAATTCCCATAGCAATTAAAGATATTTTGAAGTATTGTAAATTTCAGAGCCATTACACTTTGAAACGTTGGGTGGTTAAATTTTTATAAGATGATTGCCAGAGCCTTGCTCTTATTGAGTATTGTAATTGGGTTACTTCAGCAAGACCATCCAACTCAGGGGTTAATTAAACAGATATCAAAAGGGCCACCCATCTGAAGAGAATCTTAAATATCCTAGGAATTAACATAATTTATGTTTATGATTAAATTGGGAATCATTAGCCCACCCCCACATTAAAGAATGAAGAGTGGTAAGTTTACAGAAGTCATGATCTCATGTGGCCCTTTACAGCTCCGAAAAGCACAGGGAGAAGATTTGGTTTTGAAAGACAGTCTAACTCACTGCATCTAGTTCATGCAGCAGCTTCCCTTGCCTTCTAACAAAGGTCAACAATCCCCATCCTTGAGCCGTTCTTTCCCGTAGATACCATAATACTTTAATGAAGCATGTTTGGACATTTATCCTTAGCACAGCTTCCGTTTCACGAAGATTGTACAATGCTCTCCTCGTGCTTGCTCTTCTTTGGTCCTCACCATGCTACCTGTAATCTACTTCTCACGGTCACTAACACTGCAAGTGTTACCTTCTAAGGCTTTTGTTTGTCAATTCATTTTGTATTCAGTGACACATCTGTCAGGCTCTGGATGTAGACAGACAAAATGCCCTCACCACTGCATCTATGAAAATCCCCAGGGATGCTAGTGAAATGTCTCTCAAAAAGAAAAATAAGTTCTGAGATGGAGAATGCTCACTTCAAGCCATCTAACCAGCTCTCAATATTCCCAAATTTATAACCCTCAGATTTCATAAGGCACATGCACTAAGTCAAGCATATGCTGCAGGTATCCACAGATCTCCATCTTAGACATCTTTCAAAACTTGCTATTGTTGCCTGCAGTATCCATTGATGAAGAGTTCAGTTGCACAAAATACTCCCCTTCATTCAACCTAATGTTTAGTCCCTATAGTTTATTCTCAAATGGTTATTAGTCATAGTTCAAAAGCAGGCAGAAATTCTTTGCCATCTATCATGTAAAGACATTAATAAGGCTATTATGAATCTCTCTTACCTTTAGGTTGAGCACAATAATATTTTACAACTATTTCTAGCATCTCCTAAAATGCTCTGAATAATTTCTACAGTTCTTTGCAACTGATTATATTCCTGAGGGTATACAATAATTAACAGGCAAAGGAGGCCAGGAATTAACACCTGGCTCCAGATGTGGTCTGGACAGAGAAAAGTGCCAAGCATTATTACTTTCTTTCCTTGGCCACTATAATTTTGCTAATGCAATTTGAGGCTTCATTAGGTATTTTTTGGCGGTCACATCACAAAGTTGGCATGCATGGAATTGTAAGGCCAGCTTTAACCACCTAGTTTTTTTTTCAACATAATAAATGCAGTCAAGCTTGTTTTCCATCACCCTATACTTGTCAAATTAATTTCGGAATCTAAGTGTAGGAAGTTAGTACAGCATGTATTTCATCCCATTCATTAGAGTCATTTAAAACATCACATACAATTGAAACTATAGACTTCCAACTCTTGCCATTGTTTCTTGTGATATTTTCAGATATAAAAAAATATATATCTTTTATTCTTGAAGGGAAGAGAGCAGTAGGCTAACCAAAACTGTGTACAAATGCCATAAAAACCACTACTTCATAAGCCAATTAAAAAACATTTAAAAATATCAGAGAAAAATAATCTCGAAATTTAAATGGAATGCTTACCTATCAGTTCAAAAACTAGCAAAAGCCTGGAAGTTATAACTAAAAATCACTACTTTTTATGATAGATTTTTCCCCCTCTTAGGCATGCATCATACTCCAGGTTCTGAAACTACACCCCAGAAAACACATTTTTGTGGCCCCACCTTCAGAGACCCAATTCCAAATGCTCCTTTGTCTCCAACATGCATTTTCAATCAAATCAAGAGATGACAGCTGCACCTGGGCCACCCAGTTCCTCTGCTCCTGATCCTTCAGACCCCAACCTAAGATTTCAAAGTAGATGGAGATACCATCCACCTTCCTTCCTGAGTAATCACTCATTTTCTCATGAATCAGCGAAAGAGGGAAGCAGCTTTTACTTTTTATAGTTTCTGGCAGACTCTCTCTTAGCTCTGATAAGAATTTTTTTGGAAGATGGCACAGTTAGCTTTGAGGAATGTTTACATAACTAACTGTTCACGTCAACGGAAAAACATGAGAGCTCACTGTACAATTTTTTCTCATGGGAACAACAGCCCTTTCTTGATGTCTGCTAGCACTTTCTATTTATTTTAATGCTAATGTAGACATGTTTTCCTAACAGCCTATTTTTCTCTTGTGTTTTTGATGTCTGATGGGGTTGTTTTCTTTAGTTGATTCTGAGAAGATTAAGATCAGTTTTTAAATGTGTTGGGTCACTTTAAGAAGTGAAATTGCTTAACTAGTTCTTGTTGATCTGTTTGTGTATTTATCTAAAGTGTGAAGTAATTTACAGTTGGTAACTAATATAGCTGATTAAAATTATTCTTTAAGAATTTCATGTGAATATACAGCAAAATGTGATCAGATCCATCCTCCATTTACCACATCCAAGTCTCCTTATTTCTTCCCCAAATATACCCTCCTCCAAACTTCATGTCTACTCATACTTACACTGCCTATAAGTTCAGGGACACCCACTGGAGTATGGTAAGCCTTTCAGTTGCTACACTGCCAAAGAAGAATGATTCTCCCTTCTGCTGCAGCTATCAACTTCCAGTAGCTCCTCATCCAGGGGTGGGGCCTCATGGGTGCCTCCCCTT
>CABHPH010121621.1:3727-16590 GCA_902168325.1 Peromyscus nudipes
GAGAGAGAGAGAGAGACAGAGAGAGACAAAGAGAGACAGAGAGAATGGGAATGAATGAATGAATGAATGAATGAATGAATGAGAACTGTATTCTGGTCACACAGCTTTCACTAGCCCAGCCACATCACTTACATCCGTGACTGTGGGCATCTCATCTGATTCACTAGTTCTTTGTCCTCGTTTATGAAATGCCAACATTTTTAGGACAGAGCAACAGTTGCTGCACAGTTGCTATCTCCTTAACCATCACCGCCATTATCATCTTCTGGATCTTAAGCATCACCATCGCCAAGATGAGCTACCGAGAAGCACCATGATCAATGAGTAATGACTGAAATTGGTGGAGATTGTAGTGAATCCGTTTCTTTCTTACACCAAAGGCCTCCCTGTTCTTGCCACAGTGGCCTAAACATGCACAAATGTTTCTGTCTTCCAGTTGTGTCTGAGCTAAAATTTCCCAGATAGTTTGACCACACTCTCTAAGAACAACCCCAGGTCAAGATTTTTCCAAAGTCATGCTTTGCAACTTCACTCATTGTTTTTCTTCTCTTTTTTTTTGACTAAATGGTCCAATGACCATCCTAGCACCTTTCAATTCCAGCAGGTTCTCTCTCTCTCTCTCTCTCTCTCTCTCTCTCTCTCTCTGCAGATGCAAAGAGCCACACAAAATCATTGTTACTAGAATTAACAGATCAGAAGGAAAATACAGATTTTAATTTTCTGCCAAGAGATTAAAACTTCTGTTCTCAAAGTACAGTCCTACTTGATAAAATTCAAAATAATTATATGTCTGAAAGTTTCCAATGGGAAAATGATTCGTGTTCATTTGTGTGAATGTATTCACCACATACCATGGGCCATAATCACCACATTAGCCTACCGCTTTGTACAGATATGTCCTGGAATAGTCATTGCTGTGGCCAGCTTGTATTTCCTCTTGTATTCTATGTTGATAAGTCAAGGAATGGACTGTTATCATAAACATGGCAGCTCTGCTCTCCCCTTCTATTTTTTCCTCTTAGATTGGTGTTCAGCGAAAATTTGAAGTGCTGTCAATGTTTAGATAGAGAAGACAGAGCAATTGACCCCATTTTTGTGACACAGAAACTGAGGCTTGGTGGCTAGCTGACTTTCTGTATTCTCAATAACCACTGCAATTGTACAACCCTAAGAGTCCTCAGTGTGTTGATGTGCCACCCAAGTCAGTCTTTGCCCACAGAGCTTGGGTCTTGGCCAGTGGGGCAAATGGAGGACTATGAGATTACATAGGCTGAGAACCTCAATGTGTATGTGTGCATATATATATATATATGTGTGTGTGTGTGTGTGTATACACATATATATACATATGTGTGTGTGTTAGAATACTCTTTGTAGCTTCATTTTTCTAAAATTTACTTTCTGTTATAGAGTATTCATCCTTAATCCTAATTTTCATAATGCTTATTTTTAATAATGATCAGCATTCTTCTCTTTCAATCCATTTAAATCCATTTTTCAAATAATGTAACTAAGAAAGAAGCATTAAATTTAAGCTAAAAATATCATGTGAATAAACAATTAACATAGTCCAATACACCACTACCCAAACTTGTCCACACAATTACCTAGACATATTTTTATAGAAAATAAAATAGACTGTGAAGGGGAATTTGAGTTAAAAATCACTGGGTATTCAGCCAAGTTTAAAAGATAAACCCCTTTGTTGTTGTTTTTCCTGAGTGATCCCACACGGGAGGCCTGCAGATGCTATATTTCAAATCATAGGAAATTACAGCTTAGCAAGCGCTCTCTCCCTGTGGGCTCAAATAAAATTTCCTGAAGGCTCAGGATGATCTCCAGGCAGGGAACGAATTGTATCTGCTCTAGAGAGGAAATCTCTGTGTCACAAGGGCGTGGACGCCACGCCTTGCCTGTTCATCCTGAGTCCGTGCAAGGTTTCCTAAATGAGGGGACCGCCAAGGCTGCTTGCAGGGCTGCCGTGGAGCCTTGACCCCCAGCCTGCTTCAGAACCAGACAGAGCGCCCAGACTGAGTCCCAGCCTGCTTCAGAACCAGACAGAGCGCCCAAACTGACCCCCAGCCTGCTTCAGAACCAGACAGAGCGCCCAAACTGAGTCCCAGCCTGTTTCTCGCCCTCACTCCACTACGTCCTTCATAAAGACTTTCAGTTTGAATCGTCTTAATGCATATCTGCCAGGCCGATTATTTCTAACTATCCTTATCCTTATTTTTTTTCTTTTCACAGACCAAATATCTAAACAGTAATTTTTCTTTGTTTTCTTTTTTTTATAAAGTTCTTCATATCTGTTCTGAAATTCCTTTGTATGATGATTCAGACAAAATGTCACCCTATTCAAACTCAAGGACCATGGTGATATTTTCTATTTGACATGAGATAACGTCAGTTTTATTTCTGTCAAATGTAATTTAGACGCCACCAGCATTCCGTATCTATGTCACCAATTAAATCATAGAGTACTTTAAATGTGACAAAAAAAAATTCCACAAGGACAGATAGACACAACATGGAAAGAATCTTTGAGAGGAAAGAAATATAATTGACACCCCCTTCTGCCTTGAGCATTGATTTCTATTTATTATTACAGTTCTTTGAGGCACTAAGATTGGATGCAGATACGCTATCCTGGAAGTGTATGATTGAAGAGGATGCTGCCCGCATCACTTCCTCTATCAAAATTTGTTTACCTAAATTAAACTTGATGTTCATTTAAAAGGACTTTGAAGTGTGTGGGGTGGGGGTGGGGGTAAGGAGTGGGTTGGGGGTGATTTGAGCTGGGATTTTTGTATTTGTTATTTGTTGTTCTTCTTTTTTTTTTTTCTTCGATTCTTAATTCTTTACTTTTGAGATTTCCCTGACTTCAGTTCGCTGCTGCCTCCTTGACAACCCAGAATCCCAGCAAAGTGGTGAAGTTGAGTTTGCCTAAACTTCCCTGTGGGCAGAGTAGAGCTGTGTACAGGGCCACTTTTATCAGCCAAAGCTAGGCTGACTTTGAAAATTCCTCCTGAGGAACAGCCATCAGCAGATCCTTCTCACATTCATCTAATTTCCAAGCCTTGATGTGACGTATGAAAGAAGAAGAAAGTGACAACAAAAATCAATGTGTCTAAATAGTCTTGCTTCGAAACATACCTGCCACTGGCTTAACTCAGAAATTGGGTGGGATATTAGATCTGATATCTTTTTTGTTGCTTTTTCTTTTTCTTTTTCTTTTCTTTTCTTTTTTTTTTTTTTTTTGCTTCAGAATTACTTTTAGTACCTACAGAGAAAAAAGACCGAGCATCTCCTCTTAGCTTGCATACAGGATGAGAATGCTTTATTAAAAAGAATTTAGAATTATAAACGTGTAAAAGGGTCTGTCGCTGCCCATCATTGTATTGAGCCATTATTGCCTTTTTATCAATGTGCTTCTGATTAAAATAAGTCCTGCTGCATTTCAGGGAAATCAGAGGCTTTGAAAAATGGCAGAGAAAGATTATTCTTTAAGACTTTAGCTTATGTATTTTAAGTTAAGAAAGTATACTGTGCTATAAATTATGCTTCTGTAATGCTAATAGTTTTTACCATTGGAATTTGTAGAGGAAAGATTAATATTCGAGTGAATTTTCAACACATGCTTGCTCTGCTAGGTTTCCTATAGAAATATGCCATAAAAGCATACATATCTATAAACTATCTGCCAATTATTTTTCTATTTCACATAACCTTTTGCCAGCTATTAAGCCTTTAACCAGAAAGATAATATATAAATAAAAGTTTAAAAAAACCCAGATGTGGAAATGTGCTGTTTTACAAACTGAAGAAAGAATTCAAGTTGACTCCACGGATTATAGAGTTGAAAAACCACTGGTTCACTTTTCTTAATAAAAGGCATCCTTTTAGTAAAATAACACATCAAGAAAAATTAGCAATTTTAAACACATTGTGATCTTTCATACTTTTTTTTTCAAAAACATACAACGTGCCAAAAAATTTTACAAAGGTAATTGTCTGTGTTTAAACAAAGCAGTAAAAGCCATTCAGCCTTCCAGTCACACATAAATGAATTTTCTTTTCAAAGGATATTTACCCTTTAAGGGGACATTTTTAACCTTGTGACACCATAAAATTCCGTGCATGCAAAGTTATTTGTTTTTGCTTTGCTGGCCTTCATTTTTTTAAACCAAATTTTTTCCATGAACTTTTCATGTTATTCAACTCCAGATAGTTTTAATAGTTTAATACCTGATTCATGAGGGACAATCTGTTTGAAAATAATATTAATGTTGGTGTTCAGTAACAAGTTACAGAAAGCCAAGCAGACACGCTCACGTTTGTGCCTTTCTCAAATTCTTTTGAAAATACACTGAACTCCCCGGTATGTTCAGATCTACCAAGTTTTAACATTAGCTGAGCATGAAATGAACTTTTGAAACAGAGGAGAGGATTCGTCTACAATGTAGCTGGTACCTGGGAGGGGGGGGACACAGGAGAATGTTCTTGCAACCCCAGGATTTTAGTCCCTGTTATTAGAGGTGCTGGCATGTGAGAAGCAGAACCTGTGACCAGGAAGCACCAGACAGGGCCAGTGCTTTTAACAGTCTCCAAGCTGCTAATTTTCAAAGACCAAAGACCAAAGCTCTTTCTGAAGTAGCAATAGCTACAGTTTTGCTGCCTCACAATATCGTCGGTGCAATGAAGAGGCATTATCTACCAACCCACCCTGCAATGTTCCTTTTGCATCAGACCAGTAAGATTTAAAATACGTGTGTGTGTGTGTGTGTGTGTGTGTGTGTGTGTGTCTCGGGGGTTGCCTATTTGACATTGAGATCGTTTTCTTATAAAACTAGTAACATCAACAGATGACCTGTAAAATTAAATGTGTCATCGAAGAAAAGAACAAGCCAATGGACTCCTCTATTATTAAAAGTATTTTGTCAACTTGTTTTCTTTATTCTGAAATATATTTACATTTTTCAAAAAATAAAATGAAAGAGGACAACTAATGCAAATATGTAATATAGAGCTAAATCATTTATTCTGCGCTGCCTTGGATACAGCAAGGTTGCTAGCAGAGGAACTTTAGGAATCTAAAAAGGAAGGAGTGTGTCTTAGGGGTGAAGCAAACGAATACCCTAAAACAAATATGTACCACAGACCTCAGGAACTTAAAAGAGTATATCTCAACTGTCAACAATAAAATGGCAATGATTTTTGTGTGTGTGTGAAATAGTCTTGACGAGAATTTTATTCATTGTTTAGTTTGTAGAACTGACAATGTAACTTACTCTAAATCGTGTTCCAAGTGGCACTTATAAAAAGGATTGAGACGGGAAATTGTTTGTGACATACTGAAGGTCAAGCGTGTGAAGAACCAAGGCAACAGACCCATCAAATGGCAGTAAATGGAGGGCTTTGTCTTTAAGTTATGAAGAGCGTGGATGTAGTTGATCCTGCCAGGCAGTGTCCTGCAGATTTCTGGGCATAAGACAGATGGCAGTGCAACCAAGCTAGAATCCAGACCTTCCTTCTTTCCCTCTGGGTCTAACTCCTATTATCCACTTGTAAATTAACCTGTCAATTTATCAATCAACACCATCTTGATTCTCCCCAGTTCCACAGCCCAGCCTTGCGGTGAATTTGCCTCGTAAATAACTGGGAGCCCCGTGTTTGTTAGTATTGTGAATGAGTTTATTATCACTTTGATGGCTGCTATGAATCACAAATGCTGCTGAGAGGCTGATAAGAAAAAAGTACATGCACACATTAACAGGGTTGAAACTATTTTAGAGATAAAAGATGGAGTAACTGTGATAGCAAATCATTTAAATTGAAAAAAATGACTAAAAATTGTATTTGTGTGCATGTGTGTATGCATTCATGCGTGTGTGTGTGTGTGTGTGTGTGTGTATGTGTGTTAACAATCCTCTGCTTAGAGTAAAACAGAGAGTGAGAACTGCACTGAATTTATGTTTATGAGAGTATCTATGAGATGATACGAGTGGACAACAGTGGCTCCTGGTCCAGCAAGACAATGGTATATTAGATGAATTAGTTGCAAAACATTTGAACACAGCAGGCTTTATTCTAAGACTATGTGGACACATTTACATTTTAGGAGTGGCAATGAGAACTTCATAATGATGAAAAAGAAGAAATTCTGAAGTATATGTGTATAGATATGTAGAAATGCTGCTGTCAATAGAAAGCACAGATCTACTTTGCAGTACCCATTAAGTAAATGAGATAGTTTGTTAATTTAACATATTAATAAACAATTAACATTAGAGTGGTAATTATTTAGTATTTTTTCTTGTTGTTCCTTTAAGCTACTTATTTGACATGTATAATGATATTTAAATGAGTTTAATTTAGAATTCTTCGACAAATGCTCACATATTAAAATACATAAAATTGGTTGAGTATCTACAAGTCCATATAAGATTTTTCTCAATGTGATTATTCTTTTTACATTTGAAAATACAGTATTAATATAAAGCGATGTTTTATAGAATATACAGAGGTACAGCCTGGGCTTTTGTACCTGTTATTAACTCGCAGTTACTTTGAAAGATTACATTAAATTATGAGGTATTTAGGACTGTTATAAAACTAGTTATGTGAGTGACTTTCTTTCAAAGCAAGTTGCACAGTTTACAGAGTAGGTATAAGCTGGAAACTAAACCTTCTAAATTCCTAAAGACACTCATTCTCTTTGCAATTATGTTTTACATTTTTAAGTATTCATTTTATTTTTATCACAACTCCAAAATGTCTTTTAATATTTTGAACTGGTTATGTGGCTTTTGTTAAAATTTATGCTTGCGGGAATCCTAAATTCAGTCAGGTGGGTTTGTAAAGACAATAGCTCTATACAAGATACTTTTATTTTTGTTATACTGAGTGGCTATCATTTGTAGGTGACTCGGGGATTTCCTGAAATATTATTTAGGTACAACATGATGCAACTTTGAGGTATGGAGTGTAGTTAAAATTCTTGGACTTGCAAGTCAGAACAAACCGTCAGTCATCTCTTGGGAAATACTTCAGCACAATTAAGACACTGCATAAGAAAAGAATATTCCACAATGTTATTATACCCAATATGTCATCAGTAGAAATGTGATAAAAATGAAACTATTTGTTAGAATGCAATTTAGAGAACCCGATAGGTTGTCTATTTTATTCAGTTTATAATTAAGATAGTGTTTAAATCTGAAATGAATTCTATATATGCATGCTCAATAGACTATAGCCCAACAATAAGAATGGAATCACATCTCATTTTATCGTAAATTGTGTAATAAGCGATAAGGTAAAAACTAGGTCTAAAATCCTTCCAGCAAAAAATGAAACAGAGCGACCTCAATTGCCCTAATTCCTTCTGCTTTTTTCCTCTGTTTTTTTTTCAAGTCTCTTCATTTTCCCTCTGTTCACATTATTAGCTTACACATGAGTGCGTTATTAGAAAATAACAAAGCCAAACAGGGGACCTTGGGAGGAGGGAGACAGGTCCCTTCTACAGCTGAAAGGTATTCCCATTCCATTTGTTAGGAGTGGCAAAAATAGTTTTATAGTCAGGGAGGGACAATGACCTTTCTCTTTCAACAAGCTTGGTGGTTGGTCTTTTGATGGAAAAACTAGGGGATACAACATCTGGTAGTTTGTGTTACTGAGCTTAGCTGAGGTCTTAACGATGTAAGCAGATTATTCTTGAAGTAGAACAAAAAAAATTCCGGAAGACTCAATGGACTATTTAAAGTTATTAGGCAGTGAATTCTACCACTTCAGAACTCTTTTCTGATTCATTTTCCCTTTAGAGCTCAGCTTTGGGAGAGATTTTTTTTTCCCTTAAAAATCTACCTCTTTCCATCCCCGTTGACTTTTTTGGTGGTCCACAGCTGTTTTGTCATTCACCCTGGCCTCCTTTTCTTTCACCCCCCATCACAGCAGAAATGATTACTCTGCTGATTAAATTTTCTTCTTCAAAACTTTCAGAAGCTGTTCTCTATCCTCGGGAGTCACTTGCTTGAGCAGAGGGGTCGAGCAACACCAAATAGCACAGCCAAGTCCCAGCAATTTTGCAGAATTGAAAAATATGAACAGGAGCAATGGGTGAGGGAAAAAAAAAGGAAGCACCTGGTCCAGAATTCTAGGCAAGAAGATAAACAGAAGACAGGAATAAGCAGCCCTGTGAGAGTCTGTTTTCACAAGCGTGCTGTTACGATCACACTGGATATTCGTGTTCCTTACTCTAGTAAAAAAATGGTTTGAGGCTGGCTATATTTTTTTTCCCGGTAAAGAAAAAAAAAAACAAATACAAATGAGACAAACATGCAAGGATTAGAAAAATCCTTAGTGTTTATTTGAAAGGAAGAAAGAGATGTTCAAATTGGAACAAGTCAGTAGATAAACATGCTAAACATATTGGGTATTCCAGTTTACTTGACTTAACTTGGGCAAGGATTTGTTGTTATAGTTATTGTTTTATCTCAGGTTCTAACCAGAGAAAAGTTCAGAAGTTTCAGGGTCAGCCCACCTAAATAGCAGAGAGTCTGTTATCCTGGACAGAGGGGAGCCTGGGTACACAACCCTGCTCTGTTATAGCACCTTGCATTCTAGCTATGAAGCAAGGGAAGTGATAGATGCACACAGCAGCTTCAGTCTCTTCAGTGGTGACAATCCTGCTGGTTGCCAGAATTCTGTCTTAGGTCAATCACCCTGGCCTTGGGTCAAAATGTTCCCCAGACAGAAAAAGGCAATATTCCTAAAACAGAAAGGAATAGAACAGGAAATGAAGGAGGGAAGAAGGGAGGAAGAGAGCCTCAAGAAATACACTGGAAAATAATACTTGACAACTCCCAACGTTAAAATCATTACATAGTAAAAAACTACGGCTAACATGATTTGTTCAGTATTTGGGGAAATCATGTGTTGTTTCATAACTTCAGTAATGCTAAATGTAATTCTGCATGTTACTATGAGTTTCTAAACATCTTCTAGACTTTCCAGAATCACAGGGAAAAGCAGGAATCTGTGTCACACAGAACATGACTCCAGCTCTGATTGTTTTTAAAGAATGTGACCTACTAGACAGACTACACCCTTATGTCACATATATTATGGCACTTTCAGGCTTCATTTTCTACATCTTAATACTATGTTCCATAAGCCACGTATAATTAAAAGTCTTAATAAGTAAGAATAGCAAAAGTCACTTTTCCATCCTTTACAGGGCTTTCTTCTCTTTTATCAGGATTGATGTTTGAAGGAATGTTTATCAAATTGAGCTAAATGTAGACTGATCTTTTCAATTTTATCAATATTTGCCAGACATTGTGTTCACACAGACACTACTGGAAGTTAAGAGACATGTTTGAATATTTTTATCCTCTCAATTTACCTTAAGATTTGAAAGATATTTAAAAAAATAAAAGATCACTCACTGCTGTGTGTCATGTTTTCCTTCCTAAGCACTTGAATGCCTCCAATTGCCCATGCAAATACACTTTGGGCGTTAGGCACTTGTCTGCCCATCAGCTTTCTCAGTTCCACATTTGAGGTATCACTTGTGAAATTCTGCTGAAGGAAAGTGTCCACTTGTGGTCAAGAGGGCAACTGTATAACCAGGGTATTGGCAGAGAAGCAATGGCAAAAGAGAGATCATTCAAACAGAGGGACTCATGAGCTATCACCCAGTTTCTCCTTCACCAACCGTTATTCCCATCAAATGTTCATCACGCTTAGATTGGTTTCACCTTTTTTCTCGGTTTTTAAACTTGAAACTCCACCCTATCATAATGGTAGATGCATTTCTGAGTCAACTATGGGATTCTTCTTCGGTTAAGGAAACCGACTGGGAAGACTCTGTCGCTGATATGTGACATGGTGAGCTGTGCTGCAGAAGTGTATGTTCCTCTATAGTTCTTTATTCCTCTCCCTGAATCACTCACTTGTCTTAGCTACTTCCTGTACATGTCTATTTCTTCATGCAGGACCAGGAAGAGGGACCAAGCCCATCTTGCCTCAACATGACCTTAACTTCTTCCATGAATCCTTCTCCTGGGTTCCACAAACAACCATTCATGTCTTCTTTCATACTCAGTTCCCTACTATGGTCCATCTTAAGTTGATTGTTACCATTTCCATTGTTAGCTCTCCAGCCTACCAAAGCTGCCTACAGACTGCCAACTAAGACCAGGCATATGTGGGCTTTCTCTCCACATTCATTTCTTAGCTGTTCGCCGTCCAGCATCTTTCTGATGATAAGAACAGTAGGAGACAAAAACTAGGCCAACAGAAGACCTGAAAACTTGCAACCTACCCCCTCACTTAACTGAGGGGAAACCAAGAACCAGGAATGACCCGTCTTCAGCTAAAAAATGAGCCAGAGCCCAGGACTTGAGTCCAGCTCTCTGTGCATTCTTCTGGTTCCTTTTTTCCCCCTCTATATTTCAGTTGACCACGTACAGTTTTTCTTGGGAAAATGTAATTGTCTTACTTACAAAATGAATCTTTCTTCACTAAATTATAAGACCCAAAACCCAAGCACAGTGTCTCACATCCATACACCTTTATGTCTGTCCCTCTAAATTTAGCACAGTGCCTTGCAACAGTGACTATATGTTTTGAACAGAGATGGACCAAAAGACAACTCTTCATGATTCATGTTTCCCCTCAAGCAGATGTCCAAGTGCTCAAAGTAGGACTACTATGTTCCTATTCTTGTAGTTTCTAATTTTTCCAATGCATGAAAATCAGCTACATGAGGATCTCTACACAATTACCATTGATATTCATTGCTTTCAGTGGCTGTCTTAAATCTTCACCATATTTCAAGGTATTCACCATTATCATTAGCCACAATGTAAAATTAGTAAAATATCTGAGAAAGTTAAAGGTATTCATATTCAACCACAGATAACCAGTATCACATTCAGAAGATGATCTGCTATAGACCATATCTATGATGCTTAGGGTTGAACCAGCAGGATGAACCTCTTCAGAAGCTATGGCAGCTGCCTTATTTGCATATACATTGCTTTATGTTAAGCACACACATGTTGTGATCACCTAGGATACATGTATACTTTAACATATATCATACCAATATTCTTGCATCAAAATTTCTGATTGCCTTTGAGCCCTTCTTTGAATTGACTTCACCAATTTAATTGCTTAGATCACTTGTCTTCAATCTGGCTTCTCCCACACTTGCACTTGGGGATTGGTTTTGCCTTCAGAAGTATATCTTCAACAAGCTAATAGGGTGATTTTTATTTACCTCTGCATCTTTTTTCTCCTTTTTTTATTAAAAGATTTTCTATTCATTTTACATACCAACCACAGACTCCACTGTCCTCCATCCTCCCACCCCACAGCCTTCCCCCCAACACACAACCCCCCTTCCCCCGTTCCCACCTCCTCCAAGGCAAGGTCTCCCATGAGGAGTCAGCAGAGCCTGGGACATTCAGTTGAGGCAGGTCCAAGCCCCTCCTCCCTGCACCAAGGCTGCACAAAATGTCTCAGCATAGGCACTAGGTTCCAAAAAGCTGGCTCATGCACCAGGGATAGGTCCTGATCCTACTGCCTGGGGACCCCCTAAACAGTTCAAGCTAAACAACTGTCTTGCTTATCCAGAGGGTCTTACCTCTGCATCTTATTGAAGATTATTCATTTTGTTTCCTTCATTCATTGAACTATTATAAATTATTTTGTGTTTTCGTGTGACAAACTCTTCTCCTAGAGGGAAAAAAAACTATAGTGAAGTAGACATCAAGACCAATTGCTGCAGTTAACCACTGGATGATACATGAGAGATATTATTGTAGGAGTCAAGAGGATGTACACAAGGGAGGCTATGTTCACTTCAACCATCTATAGGCTGCTTGTGGAATAGATCACTTGATCTGGGGGAGAAAAAAATGAACAAATCTTGCCCATCTTGATAATGATACAAGCTATCTGCCTCAGAAGTGGCTTCAGACAAGTGGATCTCCACTATCACACCACTATACCTGACCATTATTGTGGAATAATAGTCCCTTGAAAAGAATGTCTGGACCATAAGTATAGGAAGCATTAAACTCACAGACACAGAATGAAGATGCCTACAATTGAAGTAATATGTTCAGCCTCTTACTTACTTTCAATGTATCTTCTTATGCTTTAGTTATAACAAAAGATTTAATAGCATTTAAATAGATAATTCAATGCATAATTCAGTCTCTCATATAAATCAAGAAACAGTGGTTTTTAAATCATAGGTTTAAATATTAAAATAGCTTCAAAACAAGTAGGTCAAACACAGGAAACTGAGAACCAAGGAAATGCTGGGGGTCGGGGAGGTTACTGCACTGAATTTTAGCTTGCATAGCTGTAATAATCAGAGTAGCATGGAGGAAGGTGAAATTCAATGCATTTGCACTACCACATGAGGCTCATATTTTACCTTGAATTTCTATAGTACGGTGTATTTTTCTAGTACTCATCTATTCCTGATGTCATGATAATTGTCATCAGCTGTGACAACCAAAATTATTCTGAAAGCTTGATAAGAATGTCTTCACAAGGTTTCACTTTACAAGTCAAATGATGGAGGGGATAAGGACATAGATCAATGGATAAAGTGAATGCTACACAAGCATGGGGACCTAGGTTAAGATCACCAGCACCAACATGCTATGTATGTACAGCAGTGCATATCTGTAATCTCAACACTGGAAACACGCAGATCCCAGCAATCTCGGACAGGCCAAAATAGCTGAATCTGCAAAACTTATCTCAAAAAAAAATCAAGTGGAATATGATAGAGGAAGACAGTCAGCACACACACACACACACACACACACACACACACACAC
>CABHPH010121622.1:5961-29354 GCA_902168325.1 Peromyscus nudipes
TGACTCAGCTGTCAAGAGTACTCAGTGCTCTTGTGGTGGACCCATGTTCCATTCCCAGCATGTACATGGAGGCTCACAACCTCCTGTAACTCCAGTATCAGAAGATCTGATGCCCTCTTCTGGACTCTACAAATTACTGCATGCACATTGTGCATATCGCATGCAGACAAGCACACATGCACATAAATGAGAGGGAGGGAGGGAGGGAGGGAAGGAGGAGGTTTCTGGCACTAGGAGCAGTAGGTCCCAGGCCTGAAGAGAGACACATAACCCTTTGGAGACCTAAGAATGACTAAGCTTGTCCTGGAGTCAGAGTGAGTGTGGGTGGGTGTCAGCATGCGTGTGTAGGTGTATGAGTATGAGCGTGAATGTGTGCATAAGCACATGCAGGGCAGGGTGGGGAGTCAGGAAGGGTGGAGAGATGAGGCTAAAGCTGAGGAAATAGGAAGGAGAGTCATGATGGGTAAGGATGGGACTCCTTCCTGAAGCCAGATGGGAGCCATTAAACTGGGTAGTGACAAAGTCATTTTCAGAAGCCCTTCTCTTATGAGAAAAGGGTGGCAACATAGGAGACAGAGGCAGACAGAGGTGGGGAAGCTGCAGAGATGATGGTGACCTGCACCCAGGTAGTGCAGTACAGATGAGAACTCAGTGTGAGAATCAGGAGGATGCCTGGTTCCTGGCCTAGGCTCCTGAGTCAGTGGGAGAGAACGGGGTGGGCCTGGAGGGGATGGGCTTTGGATCTCACCAGATGGTGAGGTCACCATTTTCTTCTCCTTCTGTCAAGGTTTTGCCTTTCTGTGTGGATTAAGTCTTGGTTAGGACAGGTACGAATGCTATCCTCTTGCCTTTACTCAGTGGGAGGAGGACTGGGAGTGTCTGTTCACCAAACGGTAAGACATCAGAGACTAACTGTGACCAGAAGACATGATGCAAAATGGGGTTACAGACACTGCAGAACTTCTGGGGCAGTGACAACACGGGCTTCAGTCCCTGGGGGCAGCTCTGCTTCCACTCACACAGCAATTACTAGTGAAAATTGTGAATTAGTTCGAGTCCCAGCCTAGCCAGCCTCACCACTACAGGACTTCTGACAGTGGAAACTTCAACTTTCACTAAATCCTGCAGATGTGGTTTGTACCCTACGACTTACCCCAGCAGGTCACCAAGGTGGTGACAAAGACAGTCCTGGTACCTCTTCCTCCCTCCTCCCAAGAATAATGGCATGAGGAAGCCACTTAGGCTATCCTTAGTCCTGTCTATTCTGCTACTCCCACCAGAAGAGTTACTCTAGCTTTCATTTTGGAAAGCCTTATAGGTGTCAACGCTGTTTCCCTTCCCCAGGACACGTGGAGCAATGTCACACTTGGTTTGTTCATTTAAAGTGAAAGAAGGCACTTGGCCACAAACACGAGGGTTTCCTGGATTGTACACCTCATGCTAGGAGACCTGTACCGTATGGAGAACCCACTGAGGGCAGCTGCTTTATTTATAGGGAGACATGGTCCGTGCTCAATGTTTCATCTGAACCCCTTCCCACAATGGCCCTTCTCGGCTGACTTGTGGAAAGCTGTGCTTCTCCTCTCCACAGCTTCTCAGCTCAGCTCTACTTTGGTTCCCTTGGTGCTAAGACCACAGGTAAAGTGGACCTTTGGAGCAGGTCTTCTAGGTATCTCCCTGACATCTGGAGCACTATGTAGCTTATCTTGTTCCAAATCAACAGGCATTTATTAGTCAGGGTTCTCTAGAGGAACAGAACTGATGTAATGAATATTAAAAGGGGATTTATTCAGAGGGCCACACAGAATGCAATCTGAATAGTCCCACAATGGCTTTCTTGTGATGGGAAAGTCTGAGAATTCAGTAGTTAGTTGTTCAGTCCATGAGGTTAGCTGTGTCATAGTCTCAATCTAGTGCTATAGGTCTGGAGTATTCCTGGAGAGACACTGGTCTTTAGTATATATTGGAATCCCAAAGAAGTTGGTCCCAATATTGGTGTAGGAATGCTGTAGCAACAGGAGAGGTGGTCTTGTCAGTGAGGATGAGGGCAAGCAGGCAAAAAGCAAGTTTCCTTCTTCTATGTCCTTTTATATGGGCTGCCACCAGAAGATGTGGCCCAGAATTAGGGTGGGTCTTCCTGCTTCAAATAATCTGATTAAGAAAATTCCTCAGGGCTGACGAGATGGCTCAGTGGTTAAGAGCACTGACTGCTCTTCCAGAGGTCCTGAGTTCAATTCCCAGCAACCACATGGTGGCTCACAACCATCTGTAAGGAGATCTGGTGCCCTCTTCTGGCCTGCAAACACACATGCAGACAGAACATTGTATACATAATAAATAAAATCTTTAAAAATAAAAAATCCTCACAGGAACGGTCCAAAGCTTGGTTTTAGTTGATCCTAAATTAGTCAAATTAACAACCAAGATTAACCATCAAAGTGTTTGCTCAGAGCCTGGGGTACTTCCACTTTAGGTGACCCTTGTCCATGACAAGGTCAGCAAGACCTGCCCCCATTCCATGTAACGTCTAGCCCTCGGTCTGTGTGGTTCTAGGACCAAGTCAGAGAGGTTGACCTTTCTATCAGGAAAAGATTAGCAACTGAGAGGAGGCCTGCTCTAGGAGAGATTTGTCTGAGGTTCTTTTCACTTCCGTCTCCATCTCCTCTCCTCTCTCTTCTACCATTGTTGTCCTTGGACAGTGAGTCAGACAGACTGTTTTGTCACCCTCTGGCTGCCGACTGCCTCTCGGGAGAAGATGAAGACCAGAACCATCTCCAACTGCCGACACCCAGAGTGGGATGAAAGCTTCACCTTTCAGATCCAGACTCAAGTAAAGGTGAGCCGCAGAGGACCACACCTGCGTGTCCTGCCCACGTGTCTGCTCCCCTCTCCGCCACCTGTCCCTCCCCCACCCTGTGTCCCTCCTAAGGCTGTTTGTCTTCCTACATGTCCTACCAACCTGTCTTCCCACTCACCCACTACTTCCTTCTTCTTATGTGTATTCCTCTCTGAGTCTGCTAATTCTTTTTCCTTCTAACTTCCCCTGTCCTTCTAATTGTTGTTGGTCCTATCTCTTGTTCAGAAAAAAAAAATGTGTTTTCTGTACCTTCCAGAGCATTCTCCCTGCAGGAGAATACACAGTATTCTATTGACCAGATCCAACCTGATCTAATTTCAGCCAGAGGCTTTCCTCTTAAATCTGTTCTTTATTGCTTTAGTACTTTTCTCTTATTTCTATTTCCTCAGGTATGCGCTCTTTCACTCATTAAGCCATTATTTCATGGTGTTGTTTTTCTTCAGATATGCGGTGGGTCTAAGTCATAGTCACATTTCTTATAGAATCCTCCTTGATCATCTTGAGTTGAGGCAGCCTTGAGACAAAATTAGCCTGATAATGAAGGCATCAATCCTGAGACAGTGGAGGCTTGACACTCCAGATAACTATAGTTCTAATTCATGAAGAGTCCTTTTTGTTTTCAAGAGGGTTGTGATCATTATGGTTCTTAAAAAAAAATACCTTTTCAACAGTTGTGGTGGCTCACACCTATCATCTCAACACTCAGGAGGTTGAGACAGGAGGATTTCAAGTTTGAAGTCAGCCTGAGCGGCACAGTGAGACCTTATCTCAATAACATAAAGTAAGATTCCTTTTCTATTGTGTACATGAGTTTGGTGAGGGAGGAAGATTTCCATGTGGATGTAGTGTGCCATCTTGAAATTAGTGTTTAAGCTTTCTTTTTTGGTTTGCAGTTACTGGGTTGCTCTGGTACATATGTAAGTTTCTAGAAATTACAAGACCAACAGATCCTATATAGTTGAAGATGCCCAGAACCACATTTAAATCCACTAGATAGAAATCTAGGAGGTAAACCTTGCCTTGAGTCACAGCTCCCAGGATCAGAGGTTAAGAGCCTTAGAAACTAGTCCATGCCACCTGAGGCCATTGAGTACAGACGGCTTGCCACTTGAAGAGCTGCTTTGGGATCGCGCATGAGATCTTATTAGGGGCTGCTGGATTAAAGAATAGAATTCACACAACTCACCCCAATCCCCCCAGTCACTGGTACCACAATAGCCTTTGCTGCACACTTCCCTTGGAGTGCCAAATCTTAATTTCCTGGGTCTGCCTTTTCTAGCTATCTGCAGCTCCCAGGTGTTCCCTGTCTTGTAGGACCTTGCTTTGCTCTTCATCCTTCCCCGGGTGAAATGAAAACCCTCTCTGTTTTCCCCAGGCTTCCCAAGCTTTTCAAGGGACCAAAGTCTCCTGAAACCAGAGCAGAGGGGTGGCAGTCTCTAGAGAGCTGGAGAGCAGGGGAAAGACGCTTCCTCCATACAAACGTCTCTGGCATCCAAGCAGAAGAGTCTGTGCCCCCCTTCTGCAACCTCTTCCTCTGCTAGGACTGAGGTCCTGTCCCCTGTCCTGGGAGTGGGTTACTGCAGCCATGGTAACCAGGTTTCCACTCTTCCCTCTCCTCCAGAATGTACTAGAGTTGAGCGTCTGTGATGAGGACACAGTGACACCAAACGACCATCTCTTGACAGTTCTCTATGACCTCTCCAAGCTCTGCCTTCGGAACAAAACCCACGTGAAGTTTCCACTCAACCCAGAGGTGGGTGCAGATCACAGACCCCGAGCCTCTAACTTCATGGAGAATAGCCACTTACTACCATGCTACCCTTGCACAGGCTTCTCTGAGCACATACACAAGCTGGCAAAAGGATATGTTTCTGGTTCAAATCCTAGCACCCCCTAGCATGGAAATGACTTAACTCCCCTCATTTTCTACTTCTTCCTTCATGCAATAGTGACAATAGTCCTCCGAGCAGGATGGCTGTGAGGCTTCAATGAGAAAGAGTAATGAAGGCACCTAGCAGTGAGTGTCGGTGATACTGAATAGAAATGTGGGTTCCATTTCCGTTTTCTTACCTCCAAGTCCTATTTCTGGAACGCCCTCAAGGTAGAGAGGGCAAGTCAGAGAAGTTAAGAACTGCAAAGTACCAGGGTATTCTAGATTCAGCCATCCAACAAATACCTGGGTGCTTGGGGGTGAGATGAGGTTCTGGGCTTTGAGCATACATCAGAGGGCAAGCATCTCTACCTTTGCTCTGTGTATTTGGATGGGGAAAGTGAGGCCCAGTGAAGCCATGGTTCACCCCCAGTTACACAAGAGGTATGGAAGCGGAGATAAGGAAACAGGCCTGCCTTGACAAAGCTGGGCTCTCTAAAGGCACCAGCTCAGAGCTCCCTTGCCCAAGCCCTGAGCCCCATGAGCAGACAGGCAAGCAGTGGAGAACCTTGAGTTGAAATAGAAAACCAACACTCTGGGACAGAAGAATGCATGTTCAGGGCCAGGCGTCACATCCACACTTGAGTCCCCTGCATTGCCAGTGCTGTGCCCGGTGTCAGAGACTGGGACAAAGAGAGCTGGAGAGGGCAGGAAGAGCTGGGAGCAGCCATTCCTTCTCTGTGGCCCCATGGGCAGGGCACACCGGTCTGCAGGGGTTGAAGAGGGTCCTTGGAGGGAGATATGTGGACATGGCCGACAGCCTCCTTCCCTTCTCTCTCATCAGGGCATGGAAGAACTGGAAGTGGAGTTTCTGCTCTCAGAGAAGTAAGTAGCATCAGCCCCGTGTGTCAGCGAAGATCCTTGACTTCAGAGCTGTGTCTGCCTCTGGGCTGCCCCCCGCCCAGCCTCACTGCTGCCATGGGTGCTGCCCACCTTGTCCCAGCCTCACTGCTGCCTCTGTGCTGCCCCCCACCCCCCCGTCCCAGCCTCACTGCTGGCACATGTGCTGGCTTTCTCCATGTGTGCCGGGTCTCTTGGGAGCTTGTAAAGGGTGTAGGTGCCCAGGCCCTAACACTATTCTAGTTCCACTGACGCCAGTATTCTTTTAAAGATTTATGGGGTTGGGCATATAGCTCAGTTGGTAGAATATTTGCCTAGCATGGACAAAGCCTTGGGTTCAATCCCTAGTACTGTACAAATCAAGTATGGTAGCACACACTTGAGACCTTCTCTCTCTCTCTCTCTCTCTCTCTCTCTCTCTCTCTCTCTCTCTCTCACACACACACACACACACACACACACACACACTTCAGTGCTTGCCTCAAGTCCACAGCATTTCCAACAGGAGCTTCCTAGAGAATTCCTACCACCATGGTATGGGCTCAGGATAAGGGTTCTCCTCTTTGACCCAAAACTGTCAGAACAAACATAACCCCTGGCCAAAACAGAAGAGGTGGGCGACAAAACCCAAATCTGGAGGCTGGAGAAATGGCTCGATGGTTTAGAACACTTGTTGCTCTTCCAGGGGACCTGGGTTCAATTCCTAGCATCCACATGGTGGCTCACAACCACCTGTGACTCCACTTCCAGAGGACCTGATGCCCCCTTCTGACCTCTCCTGGCACTGCATGCATACGATATTCATACTTAGGTACAGCCTGCATACATGCAAGAAACCCATACACATAACATAACAAAATAATTTAAATTTAAAAGCCAACCCTATTTGCAAAATGTATACATTAATTAAAGCACAGAAGCTTTGTTGGTACGAAGAGTATTTGTGTCTGTTCTGGGTGAAAGGCTGCAGTCTTACTGACCTCTAACCTGCGCATCTGTTTCCCCTTGGACATTCTGTTTTAAATGTACATCACTTTCCTCCTCGACAACCTACAGATCTAGATCTAAGTTGGAACAAGTCACAGAGGCTGGCTTAGGGCTCTGATCCTCCTGCTTCTCGGGTGTCAAGTTTACAGATAGATGCTACCAAGTCTGCTTCAAACCCAGTTTTTCAAGCAGATATTTCTCATGATAACTGAGAAGGATCTGCTATTTTATGACTGATATGATTTACAGCTTTTGTCGCCTTCATAAGAAACCAGCCAAGAATATTGTTACTGACAGAGAGCTCTCTTATTTTTCAGTCTGTCTTCACCAGAGATGCTCATCACCAATGGCGTGCTTGTGGTAATTATCCTTCCAGAGGCCACATGGGGCGGCTGCTCTCAGCAGAGAGGGTATTGGACCCAGCTTGGAGCTTTGTCCTTATGCTGAGCCCAGGGGGAATTAGACTAAATGGTTAGCTAAATGAGGTGCACCCAGGGGTGGGGCTACCCTCTGGGCTCCTGGATCAAGGCAAGAAGTATAATGGTATCACCCTTGCCCAGCACCCTACATCCCCAAAAGATCACCCTTTCCCAGACTTAGTCACTCACAACTCCAATACCTCTGCAAGCATGATTTCATTACTAAAATTATTTCTTAGGCCAGGTATGACAGCACATGCTTTTACCAGCTCTCAGGAGACAGAGACAGGCCGATCTCTATGAGTTTGAGACCAGCCTGGTCTACATAGTGAGACCCTGCCTCAAAAAAAAAAAAATCATAGCTATTTTAACTGAATGTACCCAATGTCCCAAGAAACCTCTCTCTTAAAAAGCAGTGTTTGGAATATGTGGCAAAGGCCTTTGTCCAGCCTCTGCTTCTTGGAGGTTATTTCATTCCAAGTTCTTATTTTCAAGACTGAACACTGCTTTAAGTCAGCCCCTGATGCTCCTGTAAGCGTGACTCCCAGTAAACTGTGATGTGTGCCCTGGCATTGTCTCCCCCGTCTTGGAGTGAGGCACTGTGCCTTGATTGGGTTCAGAATTGTCTGCAGCATGCTCAGTACCCAGCATGCTCAGCAGAAGCCCTAGGTTAACCAACACTGAATCCATCATCTGTGTCTTTGCCTCTTCCCATCGAACTGGAAGAGAGGGGCATGGCTTGTGCTTCGAGTCCCAGTGACCCTCTTTGCTTTGTCACAGTCCCGCCAAGTGTCTTGCCTGGAGGTCCATGCAGAACCCAGGAGGCCGAGGAAGAGGAAGAAAAGTGAGAGTTTCGTTGCTCTGTCTAATGGCGGGTTTGGGCATGGGGGCGGGAGGAAGACGGCTTCCAAGCCGCATCGAGGTCAATTTGGAGTTCAGGGAACCAGGTCAACTCAACCTAGTCTAGGCTGTCCTGGGTTGGGGAAGTAAAGTCAAAGCTCTCAGAATCGTTGTGTTCTCAGACACCTAATCTCTTGTGCTGTCTCTGTGAAGGGTGTGTTCTTCCAGGGACCCAGATGGAAGTCCTCAGGTCTGCCAAGCGTCCTGGGGCCTGGGGCTCAGGCTTGCCCTGTGTACTCAGACAATGGCAGCGCCTGGGGCAGGTGGGCACTGAAGCATCAGACACAGGCCAGAAAGGAGGGCTTGGAGGGGCTTCTGCTCCCATCAGACTGTCTGATGGGGGTCTGTTTTCTCTAGAGTGGGCTGGTGACTTTGACTATGGAGGGGAGCTCTTCTTCTTTTTTTTTTTTTTTTTTAAACACAAAACACGAATTTATTCAAAGTGATTTTATTGCTGTGTACACAAGAATTTATGCCACCAGAGCAGAGGCTGTGGATGACTCATATTTCCAATTGGGTGGGAGGACCCGCTTAGTCTTATAGTAACGAGCCAGCCGGTGAATTCTGCTCTCTATCAGAATCAGGCGGAATTTAGCATCCTTATCCTTTCTGTTCCTCTCAAGATGCTTTCGGACAGCCACCGCTTTCTTAATCAAATGGTACAGATCCTCAGGGAGGTCAGGGGCAAGGCCTTTCGACTTAAGGATTCTCAGGATTTTATTACCAGTCACAAAACGGACCTGCGCCACACCATGGGAGTCCCTCAGGATCACACCTATTTGGGAGGGAGTCAGGCCTTTCTTGGCCAGTTTGTAAATTTGTTCCTTCACGTCGTCAGACGTCAGCTTCAGCCACGTGGGGATGCTAGGGTGGTAGGGCAGCGCCGACTGGGACAGGCCCTTCCCAGGAGCGTGCATGTGACCCATGATGGCGGAGGTCTGGCAGCAAAGAGAGAGGAGGGGAGCTCTTCTAACAAAGCAGAACCAAGAGGTCTAATCTTCACTCAATATCTTAGAGGGCTTTCTGGAGAGCATATCCATTGGTATCCTCCACAGGCCTTGTTAAAATACAGATTTCAGGGTCCTGTCTGAGGCATTTTAATGAGTGCCTGGTGACTGTGAACGCCTCCTGGCACTTCCAGATGGGATTTTTTTTTTAATTTTTAAATGTATTTATTTTATCTTATGTGTATGAGTGCTTTTTTTTTTCTGTGTGTATTTATGTACACCAAGTGCATTGGAGCCCCTGGAACTGGAGTTTAAATAGTTGTGAGCCACTGTGTGAGTGCTGGGAACCATACCAGGGTCTTTGAAAGAGCAATAAGTGCTCTTAACCACTGAGCCAAGATAGGACTTTTGCTAGGCTAAATCGGAAGCAGAGACAAGAATCTTCTCACGGGTCTAACTGTATCTTCTTTCTCAGATAAAGACCTCCTGGTGATGGTGACAGACTCCTTCGAGAATACCCAGTGTGTCCCACCCTGCCTGGAGCCCTGCCGTGGGGATCCCGCCTGTTTCCACTACCCTAAGTACTTCCAGCCCCAGCTGCAAGCGGAGGCACCTGAGAGCTATTGGAACTGTGGGGTACGATGCAGCCATGCAGCCACAACCAATGCGCCACAGCTGGACGGGCGGGGGAGGGAAGCTGGGCTGGAAGGGCTAACAGAGGAGCCCCTCAGCCCCTCACAGAGCCCACCCATCCTTCCAGCTTTGCTGCTGTGGAACACGCAGGAGTGGCCCCGTCTGCCAGCCCCTCGATTGCCTTTCTGATGGCCAGGCAGTGACCCTGCCTGTGGTGAGCACCCGGGTCTGGGAAGGGGTCCCAGAGTTGTCTAGTTCCTGTAGGAGGGAGATGAGAAGAGCCCAAAGACACATGGGGACGGTAGCATGTGGGGTCTCTCAGGCAACGTGGAATGGCCTTGTAGGCTTCGGTGGGAACCAGGAAACATGTGGAGCCTGAGTGAAGATGGTGAAATGGTAGTATCTAGAAGTGGATGTGGGAAGGGAGCATGCGCGTACGTGTGTGAGCGCATGTGTGTGTAGATTGTTGTGAACATGCATGTGTGCTGACTCCAGCCCATGAGGGAGTCATGTAGTAAGTCTCCACCTCTTTGGGTGGCTGTCTCTAACAGGCATTCCCCCCTTTTCTCCTCAGGGAGAGAACTATGAATTACACATGAAGTCCACACCTTGGTAAAGTACCCTTTTCTGTCCTACCCCTAACTCAGAGGAGCAGGGATGATGTGATGTCTCACTGTAGCTTGATTTGATTTTCTTCAGTGGCTAATGAGGTTGAGCATCTATTCCGGAATGACTTGGCCATTAGTTGATCATCCTTGAGACATCTTTATCCAAATCCTTTGCCCATGTTTTGAGTGGGTTCTGTCTTGTTATTAACTTAATGAGAGTTCTTTGTATATTCTGGATACAAGTATTTTGTTTTTACCCCTCTTCTGTGGGATCTCTTTATATTTTCTCTGTGTATGGGTATGTTATTTTATATTGTGTATGAGTGTTTGTTTACACATATGTATGTATGCCATGCATAGCTAGTGCCCACAGGGATCAGAAGAGGGCATTGGGTACCCCGAAACTGGAGTCACAGATGGTTGTGAACCACCATGTAGGTACTGGGAACTGAATCCAGGTTGTAACTGTTGAGCCTTATCTTCCAGCTCCTCTTTCCATTTTCTTTCTTTTTTTTTAATTTTTTTATTTTTCAAGACAGGCTTTCTCTGTATAACAGCCCTGGCTCTCCTGTCTGTAGACCAGGCTGGCCTCGAACTCACAGAGATCCACTTGTCCCTGCTTCCTGAGTGCTGGGATTAAAGGCGTGCACCACCACCGTCCGGCCTTCTTTGCATTTTCTTGGTGGTGTCCTTTGAAAAAAAAACAAAGGTTTTTAGTTTTGATAAAATCTATTTTCGTTTTTGTCATTTGTATTTTTGATGCCAAATCTAAGAAATAATGCTTAATCCAAAATCATGAAAATTTGCTCCCATGTTTTCTTCTAAGATGTCTTTACTTTTAGCTCTCATGTGTAGGTTATAATTGATTTTTGTATACTGTACATTTTACATGGGGATAGCCAACTGCTCCAGAATCATTATTGAAAAGACTTTTCTTTCCTTTGTTAAATTTCACCCTTGTTGAAAATCAAGTGACTATATTTTTTATAATTTTTATTTTATGTGTATGAGTGTTTTTCTTGCACATGAGCCTGTGTCCCACATATGTGCAGTGCTAGCAGAAGCCAGAAGAGGGCATCCTATCCCCTGGAACTGGAGTTACAGACAGTTGTAAGATGCCATGTGGGTGCTGGGAATTGAACTCAGGACCTCTGGAAGAGCAGCCAGAGCTCTAAACCTCTGAGCCATCTCTCCAGCCCCTTGTCTGTAATTTTTATTTACAGTTTGATTTGTTATTTTTCATTAGAAAAGTTACTTAATCTCACTGGGTCTCAGTTTTCCTCATCTGCAATTCAGGTTGTTCTTTGAATCCCAGGAATTAATGCATGTGAAATACCGAGAATCTAGATGGTGAATGGGATTCTCAGCAAAAGTCCACCATTGCTACTGTTACTATTCATTCCCATGACTGCAAGAAGAAGTTATTTCCTCATAGAAAGAGAAGTGCTGGGAGAGCCCATGCTGTGCCTTCAAGGACACTCAGCTTTGTTAGTAAGCTAAGAGAGGCCAGAATCTCACACACACACACACACACACACACACACACACACACACACACACCCTTGGAGTCTTAAGGGAGCTGGGCCTCAGAGGATTCAGGAATACGGGCAATAAAAAAGAGGGTGGTTCTATGAAGGTAAAGACCCTAACCAAGGTTCAGAAGTCAAGCTCTGAGAATCCTGTGGGTCTCTTCCAGTAGGTAGCTTGAGGTGAGCTTGGACAGATCTGGTCGGGTCTTATACGCCAGGCTTGGACTTGATAAAAAGAAGGCAAACAGCAGGCAGGTCATGGGAGCTCATGCCTCATCTGCCTTGAAGAACTGTGGGGCTGACACAGTGGGATCATCGTGAGAGGCTTTGTCGGTTGCACAAATACCAGGAGAATGGTGATTCTGTAGGCAGGAAGGGCTCAGAAGGAGCAGGAAGCCCCACAGGAACAGAGGGCGAGTTTGTGGGCTCAGGAGAGTCCACAGTCTATAGTCCTATCCTGGGGGTTTTACCAAAGGAATCTAAAGGACCCTTGTCACTCATATCCAGCTTTGGGATAGAGAAGGTGCCTAGGGAAACCTTTTGGAACTTTCCAGATCCTGCTGAGGAGGCAGGAGGTTCAGAGAGGCCCAGTAGTAGTCTTCAGACAAGTACCAGCTTATCGTGAGCAGCTAAGGTTCAGGGGCTCTGTGCCCGATGCCTCATTAGGTACTGAAGGTAGTGCTGGCCAGTAAGCGTTTTACAGATGAGAATGTAGATGCCCAAGGTCGCAGAAGAGATACATGGCAGAACTGGGCCCCAAAGCCACATCTGCCCATACAAGGTGGTGGCTACAGGGTCCCCTTTCCCACAGCCCTAACTCGCTGGATGTGCGGCTCGGATTCAGCCTGTGCCAGGAAGAGGTGGAGTTTCTGCAGAAGCGGAGAGTGGTGGTGGCCAAGGCATTAAGTCAGGTGCTGCAACTGGAGGAGAGCCTGCGTGAGGATGAGGTGGGTACGCAGGGCCACTGCCTGGGCTGAGGATGAGGTGGGTACGCAGGGCACTGCCTGGGCTGAGGGGGGGCCTGCGTGAGGATGAGGTGGGTACGCAGGGCACTGCCTGGGCTGAGGGTCACTCTGGGCTACACCGGTCCCCCAACTCCATGTTCTACTCTATCCCAGGGTGACTACTCTACCACCTGGATTTCTGTGTTTACTCCAGCTAGTAAGGGGGTAGTTCCAGGACACTGCTGCTTGTGATTCAGTTGTGTGTTCACCAGGGTAGGGGTGGGGGCTTCTGGGGCTGCACACGCACACACACACACACACACACACACGCAGGGGGGGGGGGGGCGCTGGGGAGAGGGAGAGGGAGAGAGACTAAGCTGTCTTACTGACATCGAGATGGTATTCTCACCCAGCCAGGAGACATTTTCAAGTTCCAGCACCTCAGGCACCCAGCCCAGCCTTCACCCACTTGTTCTTTCTTCCCTCATGTGCACATGTACCCATCCCCACCAGAAACGACAGCTGAAGGAAGTTGAAGAGAAGCCTCTTCCCCTGGAGGCAGACATAGCGCCTCTGAACCTCCATCTGTTAGTCCGGGGAGCAGGTTAGCCCCCGAGCACATTGCTTCTGAAGCTAACCAGAATGTAGGCTGAGACAGGAACAGGGCTCTGGGAAAGATCTTACGGTCCCCACTAGATGGAGATAGGAAGCCTCCCTTAAACCTATGTTACTCCCCGCATCAGAAATGTGGGTTGTTTTGTTTTTTTGTTTTGTTTTGTTTTGTTTTTCTCTTACTCTCACAAATACTGTACAGACTGAGCATGTATCATGTGCCAGTTCAGGGACCAGTGCCCCAACATCACTGCCATGTACAGGTGTCAGTCAGTCACCATCCATGATCCACACATATTCCCCTTAGCCTCAGTTTCAACATCTATTAACAAGGAGCTGGGTTGAGTGCTCAGAACTCTTTAATTTTAATTTTTTTTTTTTTGAGACAGGATTTCTCTGTGTAACAGTTCTGGCTGTCCTAGAACTTACTCTGTAAACCAGGCTGGTCTCGAACTCACAGAGATCCACCTGCCATGAGATCACTCCATGTCCTTGTCTGGGGAGGAGCCCTTTCCAGCAGTCTGTTCTGTGCCTACAGGTACCACTGATAGCCATCATGGCCACAGGAGGTGGTACAAGATCTATGGTTGCCCTGTATGGCCACCTCCTGGGACTGCAGAAGCTGAACCTTTTGGACTGTTCTACTTACATCACCGGCTTGTCAGGTGCAACCTGGTAAGGAACTGGGCACCATTGTTGGTAGAACCCACAGGAAGTAGCAAATGGGTGTGGCCTGGGATCTGGTAGAGCTCTGAACTTTCCCATCCCAAGTAAAAGTGATTCATGATGCCTGGAAAGCTCTGCCATGCCCAGCTGTGGGATTTGGGACATTCAGTTTAATTCCTTATACTCGTTGCTGGATCTGGAAAGTTGGGTTGACAGTAGGCTTGGCCTTTCCCAGTATTAAACACAGAGTCACTGTATACATTGGCCATTATTGCCTATGTCCTTGGGGCTGTGGCAGCAGACCAGAAAAACATCGTGGCCAGCGATGAGTGAACCTGGTGTTACCATCTGTCCTGGTGAGATGCAGCCACCCTCTTAGGGATGGGCCCAGTCTCTCAGGATGGGTGGAGCTAGCCCATTTGCTCTGGCTTGCTTCTCTGCAGACACTCAATACTATCTTTTCTCTGTATCTCTGTCCTGTCAGACCCCCTCAAGCAGCAGAAAGGAATAAGCAGAGCTTGCACAGGGCTGCCTCCTCCCATTCTGCTGAGACAGAAGGGAAGTGGGCACTGGGCTCCCAAAAGGAAGCCAAGGAAGGTCAACCTTAACAGTCGGCATAGCACCAGGAGCCAAAAAAAAAAAAAAAAACAAAAAAACGTTCGTTTATATTTAAATCATAAGGAATAAAGGAGCTTGTAGGTCAATGAAAATATTTTGATGAATGTCATTAATATAATTATCTTTATATGACATAGTCACAGCATAGCCTTTTTAGTATTTTTTATAGTGGAAGTGGTTCACTAAAATCATCAAGCAGCCCTGTGACCACAGGAAGCCTCTTAGCCAGAGCTACACCCTACTCTGTCAGGGACTGAGCCCTGCTGTGTCTTTTCTCTTGATGGAGCTCCAGGTAGCTGTTATCAGAGGGACTGGATGTGAACTTGTCCTGGGAAACCCCTTGGCTCATATCTACTCACCAGATGCTTTGGCTAGATGGGCCAGAAGGTTATCAGGGCTGCCCTCTGCACCAAGCACAGCTGTCCATCAACATCCAGGAGAGAGTGGCTACAGGATATCCAGGGGGATATCATCACTGTCTGCTGATGTTCAAGCCCCTTATGTACATGACATGGTATTTGCATAATGAAGTCCACACTGTCCTAGCAGGTACCTTAAGCCATCTAGCACCAAATCCAATGTAGTCGCTGTGTAAGTAGATACTTAGTTCCGTCTCAGTAGCGACAGTCCATAGAGGCTCAGTAAACAGGAAGAAATTTCTGAATAATTTCCTTCTGCAGATGGCTGGGTTTCTAGATGAAGAAGCTACAGGTTCACCCATAACTTCCCTCCTGTTATTTTACAGACAGAGAAGCAGAAGCGCTTTCCCCAGGTGTCAGGAGTCATAGGCCTGGGATTGGAATTCAGTCCAGGGCCGGTGTTCAATGGCAGCTCTCAGCAACAAAGATAACCCGCAGCACTAGAGAAGCACTCAGCTATTAAAAGCACATAACTGCTCTTGCAGAGGATCCAACTTCAGTTCCCAACACCCATGTCAGGCAGCTTACAAGGGCCTGGAACTCCAGTTCTAGGGGGAGCCAATGCCTCATATAATTTTTTTTAAGATTTATTTATTCATTATGTGTACAACATTCTGCCTGCTTGTATGCCTGCACTCCAGAAGAGGGCGCCAGATCTCATTATGGATGGTTGTGAGCCACCTTGTGGTTGCTGAACTCAGGACCTCTGGAATAGCAGTCCGTGCTCTTAACCTCTGAGCCATCTCTCCAGCCCAGTCTCATATAATTCTTATAAATAATTATTATTATACCTGACATGGTGGCCCAGCACTCAGGAGGCAGAGACAAGTGGACTTCCATGAATTCAAGGCCAGCCTGGTCTATATAGCAAGTTCTAAACTACCCAGGGCTACATAGTGAGACCTCCATCTCAAACAAAATAAGTAATGATAATAAAATAAAATATGTTTAAAATGATAACTTGCTTCAGCAGGCCTGGCAGAGTTGGGTGTTGTATTTGCTTGGACTACTGTGTGGTAGGCAGAACAGAGAGAGAGCTTCAGGCCCAGCCAGAATGTTAGGGGGAAAGGCTCACAGGTCCCCTGTACTAAGGAAAACATGGGGAACATACCTTTTAAAACAAAGAGTAGCAAGCTGAGGGTGGTGGTACATGCCTGTTACGCTAGCACTCAGGAGATACAGGCAAGAAGATCAGGAGTTCAAGGCCAATCTCAGCCACATACTGAGTTGGAGGCCAGCCTGATCTACATGAGACCCTGTCAATAAATGAAAAATAAGTAAATAAGTAAATAAAGCACTAAATGGTTAGGGTAACTTTTTGAAAGTACAAAAATAACAGAGTAAACTTCATGGAGAGCAGGATGCTATTTGTAGAAGAAATCTGACCATCTTCCAACTTCTTTGGAACCAGTCCTGAGAAGGAAGAAGCTCCTGTTTGTATCATTAGGATCCTTAGACAAATCCCCCTGCCACCAGGGAGCCCTCTGGAACAGAATAAAGAGGGGCCTTTCCCTATTTGGTCCAGGCCAACAGAGTCAGAGAGATTCAGAACCCAGCTAAGGGGATCACTGACCTGCAGAGAAGAGGGTTGGCATTGCTCAGGGTCATGGCCTGGAATTTTTTTTTAACTTTTTTTAAAAAGTTTTTTTAAAATTGTGTGTGTGTGTATGTGTGTGTGTGTGTGTGTGCGCGCGCGCGCGCGCACATGCCCACATGGAGGACAACTTGCAGGAGCTGGTTCTTTCCTCTCACCATGTAGGTCCCAGGGATCAAACTCAGGTGGTCACGCTTGTCGGCAAGAACCTTTACCTTCTGAGCCATCTTACTGGCCCCAGACCCGGGCTTTGAACTCAGCCCAGGGCCTCTGTTCAAAGGCTACTCCCAAATAGCTATAAAGTTAACTCACTTCAGCAGAGCCATGTCCCAGCTGGCCTTCTGTGGAGCAGGCAGGAAACAGAGAGGACCTTGGGCCTAGCCCTGCTGCCCACCCACCATAGTCCATAGATAGGTTAAGAAGAAAAAGAGGAAGTGGAGAATAAGAAAAGGGGGAGAGAGATGAGGAGGAAGAGCAAGGAGAGGAAATAAATCATCTCAAAGTTTATTTATGCACATGGGTTTTTTTGTCTGCATGGTTGTCTGTATACCATGTGTGTGGCTGGTGCCTGCAGGGGCCGAGAGAGGCATCAGATTCCCTAGATTTGGAGTTACTGATGGTTGTAAGCTCTTGTGTAGGTACCGGAGATTGAATCTGGGTCCTCTGGAAGAGCAGCCAATGCTTTTGACCCCTGAAGCCCAGGAAGTAAATCTTTAATTAGCGTCCAAATCATGGGGATGAATATGGTACAACAGAAAGTGTCCAGGATCTGGAATCAGCCATTCCAGGGACCAAATGTTGTCCCCAGCCTTGTCTCACCATAGTTCTAGTGTTTCACACAATGGTAACCTTGTGATTTTTTTTTTACAAGAACTGTATGAGCTGGGTACAACAATCACAATTCTCACCACTTGAGTTAAGGAAACAGAGGCAAAGAGTGGTTAAATAGTTTGTCTAAGACCACATAGCATGTGAGTGGTAGAGCCTAGTTTTGAACCCAGGAATATGCGGGCCCAGAATCCTAATCTCAACCAACAGGGGATTCCTGATGTACAATAGGCATTCAAGAGAGGGAGCCATCAATTATGAGAAGTGATGTTTGCCTGCCTCTCACCACAAGGCCTTTCTCATTCCATCTCCTCCAGGCCCTTCTGCCAAATTTGGAACTCCCCATGATCTGCCCATCTTCTGTCCTGTCTGGACATGGGGTTGGTCAGATCAGAGCTGGGGTAGCTCTGTTAGCTGTGTGTGTGTGTGTCTCTCTCCAGGACTATGGCTACCTTGTACAGTGATGCTGAGTGGTCCTCCAAAAACCTGCAGCCTGCTGTCTTTGAGGCCCGGAGACATGTTGTCAAAGACAAGATGCCCGCCCTCTACCCGGATCAGCTCTGCAAATGGCAAAAGGAACTCCGTCAGCACAGCCAGGAGGGCTACAAGACCACTTTTACAGACTTCTGGGGCAAGCTGATTGAGTACAGTCTAGGAGATAAGGTGAGTGTTCAGCCTTTCCCGGGTCCCACCTGCCTAGACTGATACCAAGTCACATTCTTTCTTCCTCAGAGAGTCTGAACCTCCACGGCCAAAGATGTTAGGTTAGGCTTGCAGGTACAGCTCAGGCTGGAAGAATCATGGGGTGTCCAAATACATATTGGAGGAAGATGGTGAGGTCATCTTTCACATCCTTTTCAGAGGACTGAGACCCCCATGTTGGGCCAATCTGGGTGCTCCCCTGCATAGATGGAGCATAGCTTCTGAAAGCCATATCAGAACATCTGTGGGAGAATATTGGTTGTATTATTAAGGCAACTCCACATAGTTAAAAGGGAGGTTTATTTTGTGGGGTAACTTACAAGTAAAGGGATAGGTTACAGGGTCCAGGAAAGGTGTAGCGCAGTCTAGCGGTGTTCTCTGGAGAACTCTGCTCGATCTACATCCAGCGTCCAGGATCCAGGAACCAAGCTAACCAGCACATCTGGATCTCAGGTCTTAAGGGCTCCTGTCTCAGCCCCGCCTTGTAGGCGTGACAGTTACTGAAGCCTCAATGGGGGTAGTATTTCCAGGTCAAAGCTGGAACAGCTACCCACTACAGGAGAATATGAGAAAGAAGCTGGGCAAAGCTAGAGAGCTGTCAATCATACTTCTAGTCTGACCCCACTTGGAGGACAGAAAAGTCAAATAAAGCATGCACTGTGTGAGTGCTGTGTGGCCTAGGAAGGCTCACAGCAAGGACTTCGTGGGTCCTTTAGTCAAAGCTATGTGCTGTATTCTGTGTTCCCTGGATGAGCTTGCCTTGGCATCTCATCACTAGGCCCAAGGAAATGTGGCCCCAGCATAGACAACCGTAGATTTCAGGGAGCAGCAGCCAGGGCTATTCAGTGTTGTTCTTGGTCACTGGAGGTCTGCAGGGTTCATGTTCATGGCCACTATAAGGAAAGAGACCTGGCAAGGTTCCTTCTCATTCTAAGAGTCAATAGCTAAGTGATACATGTCCCCCCAAAAGCCTGCCTGTGTGGGGTACAGCTGATGCCAGCTGTGTGGGATGTGGCAGAGCGGAGTGGGGAGTCCCTAAGAGATGTGATCCTGTACATCAGGGTGAATTCAGCCAATACCCAGATCTGTCACAGCAGGCTTTAGAAAACCCACCTCTGGTTGTTGCTTGGCTCCAAAGCAGAGCCTCCCACTTCCCTCCATCTAGGCCACCAGACCTTGGCCCACTTCCAAAGGTGTCTGGGAGGCTCTGAATTCAAACCAGAACTTCCCAGAAGGAAGGTGGGCAGCATAATATCTTCCAACAGGTTCCCTCGGTTAGGTAATCAGATATTGTGGGCTGGGGAAACAGCTTAATGAATCAACTTGAAGACTGGTGTTCAGATCCCCAGAACCCACGTATAAGCCAGGCAGACATGGAACTCCCTGTCATACCAGCACTCGGGAGGCAGAGACAGCAACCCTGGGGCAAACTGGCTAGATAGAAGTTGTTAAGTTCCAGATTCAGGGAGAGACCCTTAATAAATAAAGTGAGAAGCAATGGGGGGGGAACATATGACATCACACACACACACACACACACACACACACACACACATACACATACACACACACACACACACATGTACACGAGTCTCCCCGCACACATGCAAACATACACACATACACACATATCAAAAAGAAAAGGGAATGAGACATTTGGAGCAATCAATAATAACTTGACTCATTTTTTGTTGTTTTAAGATAAAGTCTCACATTATATAGCCCAGGCTAGCCTGGGACTCACACTGTAGCTCAGGCTAGCCTTGAACTTGTGGTAATTTTCCAGCGTCAGCCTTCCCAGTGCTGGGATTATATCCATGTGCTACCACACTGGGCCAGCTCTTATTCCTCTTTCGTTTTTTTAATTTAAAGAAGATTATTTAGATTTTTTTTTTGTGTGTGTATGAGTGTTTTACCTCCATGTGTGTATGTGCACCACATGAGTACCTGGTGTCCACAGAGGTCAGAAGAGGAGCCCACAGATGTCCTCAACCAGAGCAACAAGTGCTCTCAACGGCTGAGCCACCTCTCCAGCCCCATTCGTTCTTTTAACTAATTACCCCCTGCATGCCAGGAGCTTTGCTGGCCATGAGGATTCTGAGAGGAATAAGATGTGACCTGCCTTTGAAAACCCCTCTCTAACCTGACCCCATGATGAAGCACAGGTCGGGGGCAGAGGTTAAGGGTGTTGGCTTCTGGATTCAGATAAAACGGATTTGGAATTCTTTCCCTGCTCTGTAGGACCAGGATATCCACCATTCCTTAGTGGGAATTCCATCAGTAAGTAATTAACATTTTTAAGTTAAAAGCTGAGCATGGTAGCACATACCATAACCAGTGAGGCAGAGGATTGCCTCAAATTCAAGGCCAGCCAGAGCTACCTATAAAGATCCCATTTTAAGCCAGGTGTGGTGGTGCACACCTTTAATCCCAGCACTTGGGAGGCAAAGGCAGGCAGACCTCTGTGAGTTTGAGGCCAGCCTGGTCTACATGTAGAGCAAGTTCTGGGACAGCCAGGTTATTTAGAGAGACCCTGACTCAAAAATAAACAAACAAAAGGACCCCATCTCAAAAGAGAAAAAAATATTTTTGAGGCAGATTCTCATTATGTATCCTTGACTGGCCTAGAATTCACGATATAGACCATGCTGGCTCAAATTCACCTCATGTGTTCTTGTGTTTCACCTCCACATGTGTACCTGGTGCCCATTGAGGTCAGAAGAGGGGCTTGGCTTCACCTGCCTCTGCCTCCCACATGATGGGATTAAAAGCATGCAATATCACAACTGGCACCAAGAAATGTTTTTAGCAATAATAATAAACAGCAACCCACATGATGAGAAGAAAACGCCAAAGCGTTCTGGGCTAGAAGTTCGAGCGTTTTGCGGATCTAGAGTGGAGAAGAACTAGGCAAGAGGAAGAGAAGCAAGGCTAGGAAGCTGTGAGAAGGCCTCTGCTCTTGCACTCTGGCTACGGCAGGAGCCTCTTACCCTCCAGCCCCCTTAACAGTAATAGCTGGCTGGGCTTTTTCCTGAGTCTGTGGCTTTATTTCTAGAACATTCAACTCTGTATTGCCCAGATCTCTGGGTCCAGTTGTGATAAACATCCTGTTTTGCTTCAAAGAAGGCCTAAGGGATGTTGGGCGGCACACGCGTTTGCCACGCCGCCCAGGTTCTGGAGTCAGTGCGCAGGGTAACCACGGTCAGAGCTTGGGTGCCTAGGACCTCAGCTTTGCCCCATCTGCACTGACTGATTCCCTTTGGGACAGTGAGTGGCCCAGGCCTATCTGCAGGGCTTGCCGCGCTGGTTACACAACACAGGACTCTGAGGACTTGGGGCTTGCCCAGAATGCCGCCTGGTTTTAGGTTTCTAAGCCTCCAGTTGAGAAAGGGGGTGGGAGAGGAAAGGAAAAAAGGGAGATGAGAGAGGAAGAGAGATTTGCTCCTTAAATTTTAAGAGAGCCCAACACACCAAGTTAATAAGACAAAAATTTCTGGCGCTGCTCGGGTTCCAGTGGTGATTGGGAAGTAATGGCAACAAAAAGGGACCGTGGTGGCTTTTCTTACCGTTACCATATCCTCTAGCCCCTGAGATGTGAGAATCCTGAGACCCCAAGAGACAGCCGTCAATTACAGAGCCAGCCCCACCCCACTTATGGCCTGTGCTGCCAGACAGCCCAAGATGATGTTATATATTCTCCAAGTGCATCTGAGAGTTGACATCTGGAGTCACTGCCGCTCATACAGCTGCCTGGGGTGGGGTGGGGGTGGAGGTCCCTGGAGTCTGGATCTGGGTTCAGAGAGTTCTCTTGTTCTTCACTGACTGCTTGCAGCCACCTCTCCTAACCACTGGTGTCCCTACAGAAGTACGATTGCAAACTGTCAGAGCAGCGTGCTGCTTTGTGCCAGGGGCAGAACCCTCTGCCCATCTACCTCACCATCAATGTCAAGGATGATGTAAGCAACCAGGATTTCAGAGGTAACACCGGCGGCTAGTGACTGGGGGCAGGGGGCTCCTTGGCGGGTACAACACACACTTTGTCAATCTCCACATCAAGGAATAGTGCCCCACAGCTGAAGAACTCTCCTTCATGAATGGGGCTGATTTCCCCTGGGCAATGTTCCTTAGCTTGCTGGGGCTTATCTGATGGGTCCGTGGGAAATGGGTGAAGGATAAGACCCTAGGTTTTTGTTTTTAGGCTGCCCAAAAGGGAAGCCTAGAAGGTTTAGTTTTTGCCCTTGTTTATCCAGCTTTAAGGAGCAAGTCTAACAGGAGCAAGCCTAACAGCTTGCAGGGCTGTTTAGTCCAGCAGCAAATGCCCCCTTGTGTCCCACAGAGGAATTGCAGCTTGCAATTCCAAGCTCCCGTGGCCCTGGAGCCAGCACGGGTGGGCTGGGGGAAGGGCTGTGTGGATAGCTCCCCAACCTGAGACTGATATTGCTCCCCGTGTACAGAATGGTTCGAGTTCTCCCCCTACGAGGTGGGCATGCAGAAGTATGGGGCCTTCATCCCTACCGAACTATTTGGCTCCGAGTTCTTCATGGGGCGGCTGATGAAGAGGATCCCTGAGCCAGAGATGTGCTACATGCTAGGTGACTCTCTAGGATACTCAGACCCAGAGCTGGCCAGGCCGGCCTTTGACGAGGGCAACGACAGGAAGAATCTTGTCCCAGGGCTGATTGCCTTGGTTAGCCTTGAACTCTCGAACTTCCTGGTTCTGCCACATCACATTAATCCAGGAGGGACTCCTGAACCTACTTCCGGATTGTGACTGCCCTAATCTTCCTGCAGCCCTTTAGGCCCAGAGAGACATCAGTAAAGGGACCCTCCAGGACTCTCCCAGCACCCTGGTCTCCTGTGGTCTGTCTAGGGTCTAAAAGCAGCCTGGGTGTAGAAGGCTGTTAGAAAACCACCATCCTGCCTTTCTCCCTGTCTGCCTCCAGGCAGCAGTGTGCCTGCTTCCAAGGAAGACTCAGCCCCTCAGATCCCAGGCAGAAGGGGACCCCAGCAGAAAAGGCAGAGCCACTGGGAAAGCCTAGCACAGCTCTCTGGTCTTTGTTCCCTGGTTCCTCAGAAGCCAAGTCACTGAGTACAGGGCTCCACTGTGACATCCAGTCTTTGTTCTTCGCTTCAGAGTCTCATCTGGAAAAAAAAAACACACACACACACACAGAAAATAAGTCTATCTTTATGGCTTCAAAAACAGCTATTCGCCAAGTGGTGGTGGCGCACACCTTTAATCCCAGCACTCGGGAGGCTGAGTCAGGCGGATCTCTGTGAGTTCGAGGCTAGCCTGGTCTACAGAGCGAGCTCCAGGAGAGGCACCAAAACTACACAGAGAAACCCTGTCTCTAAAAAAA
>CABHPH010121625.1:0-21214 GCA_902168325.1 Peromyscus nudipes
AGATCCACAGCCAAGCACCAGGCCAAGCTCCAGGAGTCCAGTTGAAGACATGAAAGAGGGATTATATGAGCAAGTGGGGTCAAGATTATGATGGGGAAATCTACAAAGACAACTGAACCAAGCCCAAAGGAACTATGGAACTTTGATAGACAGCTGTGGAACCTGCATGGGACTGGACTACGCCCTCTTCATATGAAGACAGTTATGTAGCTGGGTCTGTGTGAGGGGCTCCTGGCAGTGTGATCAGGATCTATCCCTGGTGCATGAGCTGGCTTTCTGTATTTGACACCTTGCTCACCCTTGAGGCAGGGGGCATGAGCTGGATCCTGGCTCAACTGAATGTACCAGACTTTGCTGTTGAGAACTTACCCTTTTGGAAGAAGGGATGAGGTTGTGGGTCATTGTTGGGTGGGGGTTAGGAAGGGAGGAGAAGAAGGAGGGATAAGAGGGGGATCTGTGGTTGGTATGTAAACTGAATAAAATAAAGAAAAAAAGAATAACGTGATTGTTCAATAGAAACATTTAAAAAACACTGTAGAATAAAGCTAGATAGCAATAGCAATAGAAACTACAAAAAGTGTATAAAGTCATGTAAATTAAACAGTACATAATTGATTGATAAATAAGTTTCTGAAGAAATTAATATTGAAATTAAAAAGCTCTTTAAATTGAATAAGGAAAAAACTACATACCAAAAGCAGTGGAACCCAATAAATGAGATCATAAAAGGAAAGTTTATGGCCCTCTGTACTTACATAAAGCATCAGGGAAAAACCCTATAAATAATCTACTGATACACATTGAAGTTTTAGAAAAACAAAAACATAGGAAACCCTAAAACAGTAGACAAGGAGAAACAATGAAAATCTGGGTAGAAACTAATGAAATAGAAACAACAACAACAAAATCATACAAAGACTCAGGAGGGCCAGGAGAACCGAAGAGGTAACTACAACATAGTACGATGACATGTTATGGTTTGGTCAATTTTACTTTATTTTCACCAATTTTACATAATATATTATTTGACAGTTTCACACAGGTGCATTCATAGTGCCTTATTCAATACTGTCACCCATGTCCTGTTCCCAGCTCCTTCTATCTCTCTCTGTCCTCCCCTTGACCATGCAAATCTTATGTTCACATTTATTCATATTGTTTTGTGAACCTTCCTTCATGACAGATTCTTATACTACACACTCTTTTCTCTTCTGGTCTCCTTCATTTAGCATAATTATATTATTAAATGGTATTTCATTCTATGTTAAGTTTTTTTTTTTTTTTTGTGTGTGTGTGTGTGTGTGTGTGTGTGTGTAGATGGTGTCAGATTCCCTGGAACTAGAGTTGCAGATTGCTGTGAGTTGCCCACCGTGGATGCTGTGAACTAAACTCAGTTTCTCTGCAAAAGCAGTATGAGCTTTTAACTGCAGGGACATTTCTGCTGCTCAAAGCACTGTTAGTTTCTAAGATGCATTTTTATTGTTATGTGTAATGAGTTGTTCATAATATTTTATTGCTAAGTTGTTGTCATAACTGTTTTATTTCATTATTCTAAGAGACAGTAAATTTTATTCAAAGTAAAATATAATGTTTTTCAATTGTGTGATTGGTCTTCAACTGAAAATGTCTGAATCTTTCTAAAGTTAAGCATAATTTAATATTGTACATTTACGCTTCAGCTCTGAGAGTTTAAGAGTAATTTATGAGCATAAAAACTTTCATTAGGCTTTATTTATGAAACAATTTTCTTAAAATTGCATTGACTGTAAAGAAAATTGCATTTCTCTAAAGAAAGAAATTGAAGAGGATATCAGGAAATGGAAGGACATCCCATGCTCATGGATAGGTAGGATTAACATAGTAAAAATGGCAATCCTACCAAAAGCAATCTACAGATTCAGTGCAATCCCCATCAAAATCCCAACACAATTCTTCACAGACTTGGAAAGAAAAATACTGAACTTCGTATGGAAAAACAAAAGACCCAGGATAGCTAAAAAAATCCTATATGATAAGGCAACCTCTGGAGGCATCACCATCCCTGACCTCAAGCTCTACTATAGAGCTATAGTAATAAAAACAGCTTGGTACTGGTATAAAAACCAACATACGGACCAATGGAATCAAATTGAAGACCATGACATTAATCCATGCACATACGAACACCTGATTTTTGACAAAGAAGCCAAAACTATACGATGGAAAAAAGAAAGTATCTTCAACAAATGGTGCTGGCATAACTGGATGTCAATATGTAAAAGATTACAAATAGATCCATATCTGTCACCACACACAAAACTCAAATCCAAGTGGATCAAAGACCTCAACATAAATCCAGTTACACTAAACTTAATAGAAGAGAAAGTAGGAGGTACTCTTGAATGCATTGGCACAGGAGACCACTTCCTAAATAAAACACCAACAGCACAGACACTGAGCACAACAATTAATAAATGGGACCTCTTGAAACTGAGAAACTTTTGCAGGGCAAGAGACACGGTCAATAAGACAAAAAGACAGCTGACAGAATGGGAAAAGATCTTCACCAACCCCACATCAGACAGAGGATTGATCTCCAAAGTATATAAAGAACTCAAGAAACTAGACATCAAAACACTAAACAATCCAATTAAAAAATGGGCTAAAGAGCTAAACAGAGAATTCACAAAACAAGAATCACAAATGGCTGAAAGACATTTAAAGAAATGCTCAACATCCTTAATCATCAGAGAAATGCAAATCAAAACGACCCTGAGATACCACCTTACACCTGTCAGAATGGCTATGATCAAAAATACTAATGACAGTCAATGTTGGAGAGGATGTGGAGCAAAGGGAACACTCCTCCACTGTTGGTGGGAATGCGAGCTTGTACAGCCACTGTGGAAATCAGTATGGCAGTTTCTCAGAAAACTAGGAATTGAACTACCTCAAGACCCAGCCATACCACTCTTGGGCATATACCCAAAGAATGCTGATTCATGCCGGGCGGTGGTGGCGCACGCCTTTAATCCCAGCACTCGGGAGGCAGAGCCAGGTGAATCTCTGTGAATTCGAGGCCAGCCTGGGCTACCAAGTGAGTTCCAGGAAAGGCGCAAAGCTACACAGAGAAACCCTGTCTCGAAAAAAACCAAAAAAAAAAAAAAGAATGCTGATTCATACCACAAAGATACATGCTCAGCTATGTTCATAGCAGCACTATTTGTAATAGCCAGAACCTGGAAACAACCTAGATGCCCGTCAACTGAAGAATAGATTAAGAAAATGTGGTACATATACACAATGGAGTACTACTCAGCAGAGAAAAACAATGAAAGCATGAAATTTGCAGGCAAATGGATGGAACTAGAAAATATCATCCTGAGTGAGGTAACCCAATCCCAGAAAGACAATCATGGTATGTACTCACTCATAAGTGAATTCTAGATATAAAATAAAGAACAATCAGACTATTTTAAATTTTTTATCGGTAGATTCTACTGGAGTTTATCAGTGGATCCTGCTGGAATATCTGATGCAGACAAGCACTGGAGAGCTCCTGTGGCAAATCACCCTTTGGAGCAATGGAAGGATCTTTCTACTAGCACGTGGAGGAGACCCGATCTAGTATTGGTGTGGCCCTGGGGTTCTGTTTATGTCTTTCCTCAGGACAATGAGGTTCCTCTTTGGATTCCTGAGCATTAAACGTGCCCTATGGCTGCTGCTGAAGCCCAACATGACAGAGACCTAATGGGTCTTCATGAAAAAATCTATCCTTCTGATGTCAATGGAGATTGAGAGCCCAACATCGCCACCTTTGGCAAGCATTAATGTAAGCCTAGGAACTGTAACAATAAGATTGGATTCTCCAGAAGAGCTGCCAGCTAAAGTCATGCTGGGATCAAGAAAAAATGGGCCTTGGCGTGAAGAACTTGCTCCACCATGCACTCCCACCATGATATGATGCTTCACCATAGGTTCAAAGACAACAGTATCAATTGTTGGACATCTCTACATCAACAGGGAACTCTCTACAAATGTGGCCAAAATAAACATTTCCTCTTCATAAAAAAAAAAAGAAAAAAAAAGAAATACTTTGAAAAATTCATCTAGCAGTCAAAAATTCTAATGGGTACTCTTGTAATTATAGATGACTATTTAGTATTATCAGAAAATTCCCACTATGATTAAAATTGAAGAGTGTGTGAAAAATATTAAATGTCTCAGAAAAACATTGTTTTTCTCTCTCACTGATGTTTTGGTGATAATTCCTAAAGTCTATTTTATCATTTTAGATTTTATAGAAAAAAATTACAAATAACATAAATTCAGTGTAAGCCATCTATGAATTTTATACTACCAAGAAATGTATCAAGCTAACAACACTGAGAATCACTATAAAAATATACATCCAAGACACAAATGTCTATGAGGTAGACGTTTCTGCAAAATATCCAACCCAAATGTGGATGGAACCATTCCATGGGTTGAGATTACAAACCAAACAAAAGGGAGAAAGAGATCTGGGCTCCAGCATTCATCATCTCTTCTTCCTGACTGTTGATACAATGTGACCGACTGCTTCATCTTCCTGCTACAATGACACCCTTGTCATGATGAATTGTACCTCCAAACAAATAAAAACCCCCTTCCTTAAGTTGCTTTGGTCAGGTTTTCTGTTACACTAAACAAGAAAAAAATAGTTAATATATCAACTCAGAATGAAAAATGCATTTAGTCCTTCTCCAAGGCTCTCCAAAGACTTTAAAATTCTGTTTTTGTTCAAATTCTAAGCCCAGAGTCACTCCTGAGATTCAAGGAGATCTCTCAGGCGTGAGAGTGTATCAAATGGAAAAGTAAGTTAAATGGATACAGATACAAGGACATAGAGTAAACATTACATTCTAAAAGGGAGAACAGGAGAAAGAATCTGGCCAAAGCAATATGAAATACAATAGGGAAAAGAGTAAATCCCTTAGCTCAGTGTCTAACATCCATTGTTCATGATGAAGTGATGAGAACTCCAAAGGTCTTGAGCATCCATCCTTTCCATTGTTCCAGGTGTAGCTCAAGTGGCTCCCCTTTGGAATAGTTCTGCTCATTATCCATGTCTTTCTTTAGTTCCATGTCCCAGGCACCTCAAGCATTCTGGCTAGCCACTGGATCTTATATTTCATCCTCACAGCTTAACATATTAGCCTTTTACAGACATTGTAACCTTGCAATACATTGCCTAGATTACCAAGTCTTTCTTTAAAATCTGGTTGGTAACTTACCAAACAACATAGTTCTTGTGTTCTTTACTCCTGTAATGTCAGCATTTTGTAGATGATCAGCCATCAGCATGAGTGGTAGCTAGACTCTTTTAGACCATAGTCACATTGGCCTTTTCTTGCCTAGGAGGTAGATCACAGTAAAATAAATTCTGTAGAGACAACTTTGAATACAACCCTGTGTGAGCTCCAGAAGCACCATATTCTCAAAGGAGAGAATTTCTAATGAATTTACTTTTATGCCCTTGAACCTATAAATAAGAGCAAGATGTCTTCCATGCATATTTCCTATTCTCCTGACACAAAGTGTTTGACTCTTTTTAGTGGTACTAATCTATTTAGAAACCATGTCCTCCTTGACCTTAACTGCAATTCTTTCAAATATTTTCTAATGAGAACACAAGCTATTGAACTCTCTCTGGTCTATTTTTAGTATCTTATCCTTACTACAAGCCTAGCCAAAAATGTCCGGGAGTAACTATGTCACAACCGAAATACTGTGTCATCTTGAAGTATCTACCAACTTGTTTAATCAACCACCTTTAAATATAGCTTCATACAAAGTCTGAGGACACAGACAAAATGTGGACAAGATCTTTGCTAGAAGGTAATAAATGGATCTGTGTCCAATTCCCAAAATGTCTTTGTTCCTATTTGAAACCTTATAAACACATTTTTTTATTGCTCACGTTTTTATTGGCATTCTGGGCTTCAGTCACAATAACCTGTTAAGCTCTGCTTACAACAGTATAGTTTTTCCTTTGAATTTTTTTCTTCTACTTTTTTCTTACAAGTTACAAAGGCTTAACAACAACAGGGCCAGGCTTGGTCACACTTCTCTGTAACAATTTTGTTACTTTTCTTGCTACTGTGACCAAATTTTGAAGGAAACAACTTAAGAAAAAATTATTCTTCTTGTGATTTCAGAAGTTCTTGCCCATCATGGTGAGGAGGATATGGCTGAACAGCTCATATCATGGAGGACAGGAAGAGAGAGAAACAGTAACAGGAATGTGCCTCAGCAGGAAATAGCTCCCAGGGATGTATTTCCAGTGACCTCCATCATCAAGCTGGGTCCAGTGACCTCCATCATCAACCTGGGCCCAACCTCCTAAATTTTTCCACACTCATGCAAAATAACACCATTATCTGGTCACTGCACATTGAACACCTGAACTTATGTGGACATTTCACACTGAACAATAGCAGAAGGTGAGTTAACACACTGACTTACATCATCCATTGCACCATTACGAGATAATTGTAGTGATGAGACAGATAATGCTTTGTTTTGTTTCAGAAGACTTTGTTTTTCTTCCCCAGTATTTAAAGCCCAGTGTCAAAACTTACATTATGGAGAAGCACAAAAATCTTAAGTGCAGATTGTGTTTTTAGCTTTTGTTTGAATTACCCAGTCCTCACGCCTACTTTTTTAATATGAAAAAAAAATGTCTCTTCTTGAACTAAGATACCCATCCATGCTTCAGTTCAGGGTTCCTTGCTCAATCACGTTGTCACCCTTTTCTGCAGACCTTTGCCATTAACTGAGTCGAAGTAGAAAAGAGGTAGAATTGTTGAAATTAAGATTGTGAAATAGATGTCTTAAACATCAATCAGAAATGTTTTCATACATGTAATGATAAACATCCCCAGACAAACACTCCAGATTCACAGCATGCCCAATTTTGTAAGTGTCTAAATAGCTAAGAAATACCCTAAAATTTCTTTGGGGGCTAAGGCTAATGGAGTGTTTCTCCATTATTTCCATTTCAAGTTTGGTTCAACATGCAAAGCTTTTCCACTTCTACTAAGCTAGCACTGTTGATCCCTATAAAGAAAAGATGAACCCAAAGCTCAGCTTGCTAAGGGAAAGATGGGACGAACAAACTTCAATGAGTCTGGTTATGCCTACAGTGACAGCAGCATTGATTAGAGCTGGAAATGCTAGAAAAGTCAGGAAACCCAATTCAATAGAAGTCCACAAAACTCCAACCACACCCTTTAGCTCCATCATACAAACGAACTGCTAGATCTTAGATCATTTGAGGTTTAGCCGGGAAATCTCTTCTGTGCTTTCTGTTAAGACAAGCATTGTCTTGTAACTGGGGTCAGGTAATCCCATTGAGAGGCAACGGATGATAAGGGGATTAATCAAATTTAAATAAGGGATGTCTGTGTATATCCAGGTGAGAGAATGACAGTATATCATTTCTGTAGTGTATTTTTTAAAAGATGAACAGGAACAAGTAAATCTCACCAGCTGCATCTATGAGACTAAATAACTGTTTATCCAGGTGTTTTGCAGGGTGACTACTTCTCTCATTATTTTCAAACTCCACTGTATGGCACAGCTGTGCTCTGTATATCTTCTCTGAAGTGAAACTAACTTAGAAAATCTTCACCTGCTGATGAAGCTTCTGAATAGCCCTTCTGCCAGGAGCCTCCTGTAGACAGAAAGATGAGGCTGCACTGAATTAGTCTCAGTGGGGGTCACTTCAGCAGGTTGTTCGGAGCTGGTCTCCATGCCCTTTCCAATCAAGTTGCAAATAGGAAAAGTTGGACTTTTGCAAAATCAGCAGGAGAGAGTCCCACCTAAGGGTGAGGCAAATTGAAATTAAGATTGTGAAATAGATGCCTTGAGCATCAATCAGAAATGTTTTTAAAGAGAAAGAGAGCAAGGACGACTTCAGGCAGAAGGACGCTTTAGATGTGTCAGTCTCCTTTGGCAAGACCTGTTACATGTTCTGAAAACCAGGTCATGAGAGTAGGCCATGGTGTCTAATGTAGAATGAGATCTAGGGTGTATGGTGCACCCAGAAACAGTAAGGCTATTCATAGATGTAGTAAAGACCAATAACTTGATCTGAGTTTTATAAATAACATTTCACCAGAGAGCTCAACTGTCTGTCATAATCAGAGTCTCTTTTTACTACATCCTTGTGAAGGCAGAGAAAGTCAAATATTAGCATGCCAGTTTTCAAGAAAGGGAATTCCATTCCAAAATAATTTAATAATTTACTCGTATTTGCACAGTGGACCAAAAGTTAACCTGACCCAGCTTGTCAAGACCTAGCTGGGACACAGAACTTGGGACACCGACCATCTAGTCAGTAAAGTGCTTGTCCCATAAGCATGAGGATCCAAGTTTGGTTCCCAACATTACATCCAATTAAATAAAAATAAAAATAAGCATGATGACTCACATCTGAAACTCTAGTACTGGGGGCAAAGAGACAGAGGTGCCAGGGCCTTGCAGAACCGCTGGCCTAGCTAAACCAGCAAGCCCAAGATTCAGTGAGAGGCCCTGCTCCAGAATTATATAAAGAAAATTAGGTGGAGAAGTTATAAAGGGGGATATCTGATGTCAACCTCTGACTTACATACACACAAACACAAGCATCAGTTTATATCCTCACCCCCTCAAAAAAAAATCATTCAATGGAGAAACAGGGGAACTCTACCTTAGTAATTCACTGAAATAAACTCTTCAGGAGGAGACCAAACCTGCCTCAGGCACCTGTTAATTCCTGCACTATGAAGGACATCATGGCATCTATGGTGAATCTAGTCACTCCTCTAAAATCCGTAACTTGAATCTTATCATGAGGAGACATCTGATGAACTCAAATAAGAATGAGTTTACAGAATCATGCATCTTCATGCTTCAAAAATGCCAGGGTCAGGATGAGCGACAGGAAGCTGTGATAGATTGAGCAAGACTAGTGTCAGGGAATGGAATACAGTGTGCAATCCTATTAAAATATTACTGGGAGGGCCAGGAAGATGGCTCCATGGGTAAAGTCACTTTTCACAAAGGCTTAGAAAACATTAGCTTGATGTTCAGAATCCACATAAAAGTGAAAGGAGAGAACTGAGTCCACAGTGTTGTCCCCTCACCTCCACAAGAGTGCTGGGCCACACATGCATACATAGTGTTATTCTCTCACCTCCACAAAAGTGCTGGCCCACACATGCATACACAGTGATGTCCCCTCACCACCAGCAAGAGTGCTGGGAAATGCATGTATAAACAATAAAATAAATAATTTTTAAAAATAAATATTACTCCTACAATGTAATTAGAATCTAGACTAAATAGTACATTTAATTAATATTAAATTACCTGAGGTCACTAGTCATTCCATGGTTATACTAGAGATTATTTCTTTAATTATGCAGTGAATTATTTAGCAATGAGAGCTTATAATGACGTGTTTACTTTTCTCTTAAATACTTCATATAAAAAGATAATGGCTATGGATACTCAGACAAATGGAGCAATGTGTGAATAACTGATGAATAGATTCAGTTCTCAACTATCTCAAGTCCAGGAAATCCTTTTAAGTCTGACATAGTCAACAAATCATCTCTAACTCCTTGTTATGTATCCAAAGATGTCCTGTAGTTGGGGATAAACTAACCAACTTGATAGATAAGTTACTCTTGGGAGAATCGAAGTGTTTGACTATATTCCTCAGGACCTCTCTACTGTTGTCTTCTTCACTTGAACTAAAGTATAATGCAGATCAGAAACTAGAACCCCTTTCTTGAAGTCAATACCTTTATTTATCAAATTCCCCTGAATGGACAAAATGAAAGATGCCTAAATGCCTGCTCTGGGCTCTCTGTAATGCACCAGTGAGATTCCTTTATTTTCTCCTATCACTATGGAGGTCTTTAGTGCTAGAGTTTATAAGAGCTATTTGGCCAGGCTTGTTATCATGTCTTCCATTATAAAGATACATTGTGACCAACAAGATACATTGTGAGGGAGCAGAGTATATACCTATACGTACTTCCAGTATCTGTACTATATTCTGCACACAATTGCACACAATTTAGAGTACTTCTGATTTTCTGAATAATTTTTATTTAGTTTTTTTGAAAGTTACATACTGTATTTACCATCCTTTCCTCCTCCTTTTCTCTCCTCTCCAACTTCTTCTATTTTCCCTTCTCTTTCAAATTATTTTACCTCTTTTATAATTATTAATTTTACGCTAATAAATATATGTATATATGTATGTATGTATGTGTGCGTGTATATATGCATGTAAAACAACCTGAGTCTATTTAGTGTTATATATATATATATATATATATATATATATATACACATACATACATACATACATACATACATACATACACACCTTTAGGGCTGACACTTGGGATTGGAAAATCAGTGATGTTTTTCCCCAAAGACTGATTCTCTCTCTCCCAGCAGTCATTAGTTTCTTGTAACTCTTCATATAGGGGGTAGGCCGTGTGAGATTCCTCCAAAAGCTAAAAGCAGATTTACCATATGACCTAGCTCTACCACTCCTTGCTATATGCTTAAAGGACTTTAATTTTTAAATAATTTTAAAAATGAGAAAAGTGAACTAGAAATGGCTCAACAGTTAAGAACATTGACTGGTCTTCCAGGGTTTGGGTTTGATTCACAGCACCAATGTGGAAGCTAACAACTGTTAGTTACATCAGTTGCATGACATTTGACACCCTCTTCTCACTTCCTTGGGAATCAGGCATACATGTGATACACAGACATACAAACAGGCAAAACACCAATACACATAAAATAATAATAAATCTCAAAAATTTTAAATGAAAAAGTTATATCACATCTTTTAAAGGAAACACAAGACATTATTCGTTCTAAACTCTCTACAGTGGCCACAGTGGCTCTGATTAAAAGGTCCATTGTTGATATTTTCATGGAATTAATGACTAACTCTTAATAATCTGTTACACTATTATATACTATTATACAATGCAATAATACTATATTATAGTTATGAATTCTATCATGATTTTTCAGGTTTAAGATAAAATTTCTAAGGAATACAAAATTATATATTTTCATCTTAGAGGTGATTAATGTATGAGAGAGAGAAAGGTCAAGCAACTTTGTCAAGGTCATGAAGCTAGTGGTAATATCAGAAGCTTAATCAGGTCATTCATGTCTGAATTGTTTTCTCCAATTGTTGTAATATGTTCTCTCTCACAATGATGGTCCTTTGGCATGATCTCCATTATCCTCAGCAGCAGCCACAATAGCATCAATGTTCACTAAAGGCTGTTTTCAAGCATGGTATTCAGCACTTCATGTATCTTATGTCAGTATCAAGACTCAAGGGATATCATTAATATTCTAATAAGTGTACAAAACAAATTGACAACTATGAAAAGGCCACATCAAGTTTACAGAGCAGATTCAGAAACAAACAGTTTTGTAAATACTAGGACTGAGACTGAATCCTTGCTTGGCTTTTCCTATACTCATAAATCACCACAAATTTGGTAAAACAGAACATGAGTAGGAATGAAGCATATAACTATGACTTGCAAGTCAATGATACTTGATATCCACTCTTTAGTCAATGAATGAAAGCAATTCCCAAAACTTTGTGTGTTGTCTTTAGTGTGGAAGACTCACATATGAAGCTCTTCCTTAATATATTGACCTTTGAATGTGTTTGCTCTGTCACAAACTCACAGGGTTTAATTGTCCGTGATAATATGGTCTGGATAGTATGCTGCCAGATTGGTTATTGTCTTACAAATAAATTTATCACACAAATGCAACTTATATAGAATTTAATCTACATGAAACAAATACTTCTGACTGGTAATATCCTAGATTACAGATCATAATAAACTCTTAATTAGGGGGTCCTTCCTCAAAAGTGTAAGCACACTATCATCCCACTCACTCAAAGAGTTAAGTCCCTTCTGAGAAGGAACACTGAGCACCCTAAAGATTTTACTCATCTTGACTCTCCACTGAGTCATGTAATCAATCTTATGTGATGCCTGTTTCAGATTCTCATCACAAATTCTCTCTCTCTCTCTCTCTCTCTCTCTCTCCCTTCTATTTCCCCCTCTATTTTCCTCACTCTCTCCTTAATTTCTTTTCTCTTTTTTGCCTTCCTTTCTACTTTTCTACTTCTGGTGGCGATAATCACAGATGTGTGTGTTAAAGCCACTGCTTTTATTCTGAGATTGAGAAAGATCTTGGTCTAGCAATCAGTCCCAAAGGAGTAGTGTTTTGGAGGAGATGATAGAAAAAAAATAATGACTGTGACAAAGCCAAGAGACTTAACTATTTAGGGGCTTGATATTATCTCCTAGCAGTGTAGAATCCATATATCCCATAGAGTTACTCTGTCATGCAGTAAATATTATAATCTATTTGTGCAAAATGCTAGAGCTCCTGTTACGAGCAAGTTCAAGGCCCCAGTGAGATGTTACGGCCTTTTGGGGTGAGGATATGAGCATCAGTTTAAGAGAAAGGAAGAAAAAGAAAATAAATTCCAATTTGGTTTCAGCTAATGGTGAAAAGAGGGAGCTTATAGGATATCACAGGATTATTAAAATGCTGTTAATTATTCCAATGGTCAGAATGGCTGAGATACCTTAGGATCCTTTATAGAGGGAAAAATTCACTGTAAAGTTCAAAAGATTAGTAGGGATCCACCAAGTGAAAAATGATGTGAAAGCAGTGGATTGTTTTCAGCTGTCATTCAAGTTAAATGAAAATTCAATTTACATTGAATGTTTATTTTTCAATGATATTTACTGAATGACATTGTATCTTTTAAATGTTGATGGAAAAAAACACTGTTTCTACAAGTCATTATCTACTTTTCAGCCAACTCAACTTCTAAAAGTGATTTCTCAGATCAAGATTGAGCACCCTCAGAAAAAAAAGTATATTGTAAATACTGTTAATCACTGGAGTGTACATTCACTGAAAATCCTGACATGATAATAGCAGGTTATGCATCACATGCATTATTGCTTAATGGCTGTATAATCTATCTTATCTATAAATCTACAAAAATAATGAAGGGTTTATCAAGTCAAAACTACCCAGCCTCTCCCCACTAATTATCTGTTTCTTACAACATGGATAAGAAGTAGATTCACCCTGGAGATCAACTACAGCTGGGTGGCAAGTGTTTTAACTCTCAAGAGATACATCATAGGAATGAAGTACAAATGACAGAAAAAAATATATGACCATAATCTATGGAACTCATAGATTCTATTTATAAATTATGTTAGTGAATTTACTTATTCAATTTCTATCTTGCATCTTATAATTCTACCAAGGATCCTGATATGGCAATGAACCAACTATCTAAACAATGAAATTATATAGTATTTTAGAAAATGATTAAGTTCCAGGAAAGAACATATAGAAGAATGACAGTAACTTGGAGTAACAGATAGAGAATGTGTGTTTTAATGACAGGAACAAATTTTATTGAGACTTGAAGGGGTTTAGTACTTTCATCCCTGGAGAGGTAGGTCTTGGATAAACATATTCTGAACAGAGGAAAGAATCAGGGTAAAGATAAAGACACTGATATTGATGAGCATGCCTGGCCTACGTCGAAGTGGCAAGGATGCCCTTGTGACTGGAGCAGAAACAAAGGGGAATATAACTTAGATGACGAAGTCAATGAACAAAATGTCAGAAAGGCATAGCATGTGGGTCTTGTGGACAATGAACAGCCTTCCAGTTTCATTCTGAATGACATGGGTTTCCTGTGTGGGGTTCGAACTTGATGACTCCATTTGTCTGGATGCTGTTTGGAAATGAGGGTAGAAAATAGGACAATGAAGAAGCTGATCAACCAGTTAACAGATAGTTGTAGTTTACAACTAAAACATGGTGTTTGCTACAACCTAACTGACAACAATGAACACAGTAAGGACTGTTTAGATTCTGGATTCACTGTGAAGGTAAAGCTGTGTAAACGTGTAGTAAAAGAGTACTTCCAGCACTCTGCTGCCAGAAAGGCCCCAGAAGCTCAAGGACGATTCTCTTAAGAAAGTCACAGACATAAGAGAACCATCAGAAGCAAAACAAATGTAAATGATGAGATACGATCTGAAGGAGAATGGTGGAGCCTTGATAGCATCTACTACAAACAGAATGCCAATTTGATAGCTCTCTCTAAGAGTAGAGAATTCAGGAAGGGAGCCTGTACTAGAAGGGCTGACTATAGAAGATTCAAACAAAAATGCATTTAAAAAACATGAAAATAAATGAACTCATCAAGGGAATGAGAAAATATGCAAAGTAGAAGGACAGAGTGTATTCCAGGATTGAACAGTCATCAAAAAGATGAAACATAGATGCTGGTAAGATGGTTCAGTTGGAAAAGTATTTGCCATGTTTCTTAGTTGGGGTTTTATTGCTGTGAAGAGACACCAGGACCATGGCAACTCTCATAAAGAAAACATTTAATTGAGGTGGCTCGATTACAGTTTCAGAGGTTCAGTCCATTATTATCATGTCAGAAAGCATGGCAGTGTGTAGGCAGACACAATACTGGAAAGGTAGCTAAGGCTCCACATCTTGCAGGCAACAAGGAAATCAACTGTGACACTGAGTGAAACTTAAGCGAAAGAGACCTCAAAGCCTGCTTCCACAGTGACACCCTTCCTCCAACAAGGCCATACCTACTCCAACAAAGCCACACCTCCTAATAGTGCCATTCCCTGTGAGATTATGAGGCCAATTACATTCAAATTTACAGGCATATAACCACAAAGGTGGTGCTCACCACTGATCAATTAGTGTTGGCTCTTCTACAACTGTATGTTGTTTCTCTGTTCCACTTAGCTGTCTTAATATCATTAATTCTCTCCCTATCTTCTTTCCCTCTCCCTTCCTCTTCCCCTTCTTCTCCCCCTCCATCTCCCTTTCCCTCCCTCTTCAGCATGTCCTCAGGTGCCCTGTAGCTTGGCATGGAGTGGAAGACTCTCCTAACAACACCTTCAGTGTTATCAATTAGCTATGCTCTAGGGAATATGACTCAGAGGTATTATCTAGACAAAGAAGAGGAAAGTGACAGATTGAGACTATTATCTGATTCAAGGATTCCAGGACCATAAGTGATGTAGTCCAAATAAATCTGTAAATCAACTTGACAGATCAAGTTGAGGTCTTTCAAACTTGACATGCCTTTGACATATTTATTTTATAGATTAATCCTATACTTCCTCTGTTCCTCTCAAGTTTATGTTTACTCTCGCAAGACGTGGATGCTTCCACTTTAGTGTAGATATGGCATCTGCACCATTATCCAACACTTCAGTGTCTGGATAATTCTGGGTCAGAGAAACAAAATAGTTAATATGGGCCTTTAGTTTACATTATCCTAGATATTTGAAGTTATTCAAGATTATACTGGAAAGTGAATTGGTGGACCCAGTGACATATTACTGTCAAAAGTATGATAGGAATGATGGTGTTATTAACTAGGTTTGAAATAATCTTTTAGATTGGTTTAGCAAAATATCAAATGAGACCAAAGGCTTAGGAAAGTCCCTTAGGCCACTCAAGAAAATGTCCCATCTGCTTACTGATGCCTGAAATTGCACAGGAAAAAAGAAAGTCATTTCTTAGCCCAAAGCATTTGATTCCTGTTAACATGCAAATCTCTTGAGTGTAGCAAGGCTCTTAAGTTGCTGTAACCTAGGAAAAAAGTTCCCCAAACTTTATTTAAAGTATATATGTACACACACACACACATATATACTATATATATATACATACACACATATATAGTGAGTTACTTTTTCTTTAATATAAATTTTAATACATCCCAACCACAGTTTCCCTTCCCTTCACCCCTTCCAGCCCCCCTAGTTTCTCCCAGTCCACCCCTACCTGCCTTCTCTCCTAGATCCATTCCTTCTCTGTTTCCCTCTGGGGATCCCGGTGAAAGTATAACAGTAATACTGAATGGGTGGAGGTCTAAGAGGTAAGAAAGGGGAATAAAGAGGATGAGGAGAATACAACATGACACAGATAGAATGTACAAAGAGTTTGGTGGATCTGAGAGTTGACATCATGCACAATGTACTTCTTTTACCAATTTATGCCCTGCACCAGGTGCTCTAGAACTCCTTTGTAAGTATATCTCTACAAATATGTGGGGGTAGGGAGCACTCCTAATCTCTTAAACAAGTTGTGATGTATTTTCACAAATCTACAATATGGTGAATGAAAATGACCCAAGACCAACATAATTATTTATTTGACAGTTTTCAACATAGCTGTAGAAACCTAATAGTTTTCATTTAAAAATAACAAGAATTTTGATAATATACATGTTAAATAGTATTATATTGTATTCACCAGGTTTAGATTGATTTAAATTTAGTCATATTGATATACTTTATCCTTCTCTGTTCTCCTAGATAAACCAGGAAAATCAAGAAAATGAATTGAGGAAGCAATAATAACAAAATACTTGCCAATCCTTCTTATCATGTCATTTTCTCAAAACAAAAGAAGTGCTTGAGCTAAGAGTAGTGGTTCATAGTTGTAATGCCAGATCTTTGGAGTCTGAGGCCAAGAGTTCCAGGCCAGCCTAGTTCTGCCTGCCCTCCTCCAAACACAAAAGTAGCTGTGTCATTTTTAACAGCAAGAATATAACTAAGCTGATACACTGTGACGTACTTTTAATGACTTTAGTTGGTAACAGAGTTCAGAACATCTGAATTCTAAGATATGGAATATTTTCAGTTTATTGGTTTTATTTAAAAAGAAGAAATTGAGTCAAACTTACTGAATGAATCCAGAGAAAATAGTGTGATGCAGAAAATAGCATTATCTCTTAAATCCATGTACAGTGCACACTTTACAATAGCAATCTCCACCATTAAAAATATTAAAGATATGTAGTATTTTAGAAATGCATGCCATGTATTTAATCCTTATGAAACTCAGGAAGCAGGTAGTGAAACCTCCTAGCTGAGATAAAGCAGAATAGTGACTGAATGTTCCAATTTACATCGATTGCTCAGGAAATTGGGGTCCAAAGAGGTCAAGTAGTCAAGTGTTACACAACTAATCAATAAGGAAGTTGGAATTAGCACTATAAAATACTGTTTGATCAGCTCAGCAGCCTGGATTCTTTGGATGCAAAATATGCACAGAGCAATGGACTGGCCTACATGGGGAAAATCCAGGAAGAGGAAGTTCTTCCAACAGCAGGACACCTTAGATTGAGTTGATATAGAAACACATGTCAGGAAGTCATGGTTAGTCATAATGAGAAATATCCTCTGATATTATGAAATTCCACTGTTTCTATTTCAAATAGAGTGGTTGAATGTGAACAACTAGTTCACTAAACGAAAAATAAAACCAAAAATAAGAGTAAGGAAAAGCACTCAACTGCCAATTTTCTTATGTTAATACTATGGATTCCTTGGCACCTTGGACTCTGGGGGCAAACAGAAATTCAAAGCCATTTCTACTGTGACTACTGCTTCTTCTTTAGGTGGTTGAGCAGGCTACCCTCTACCTCATAAAACAACAGCACTAACAAAACTAGCCAATGACACACTCCTTGATTAACTATCAGATTGCACGCACTGGATCCTCTGCCTCTGTTGAGCAGAATGCATACACGTAGTAGACTTCTGTGTACCCATTCAGTGAAGAGATGACAAAAATAACTGTGTGGACAAGACAGGTTCAGCCTTGACCATTGCTGGAGGGAAAATGATGTGTAGTTGAGAATAAACAAAGAACAAGACATGAAGAGAAAGAAAAATCAAGATATTGACATAGGCAACAATTGTGGGCACAACTGGCAAAATATTCTACAAATTTCACCAGCAACAGTCTACACCCACTTATATATTTCACCATGAAGGGATCAGGCGTTTTCTGGTGAATGGCAGATGTCAAGGGTGGTACTCATGGGGTGTCACAGTGAATGAGGTGTCATAAGAGAAGCAACAGGATAGATCCACTGTCAATTTAGAAACTGAAACAATTTGGATTCAGATTTTGCCTTTTCTCTTTACTAACTGCAGAACCTTAAGCTACTTCAAATTTCAAGCTCTCAATAACAAGTTGTGATATCTTAAATGTAAGTGTAGTCCTTTAGTCTAATATTGCCGTGGGGATTAAATGGCATACACAGACCACACAGTAAATATTCATGTGTAGTGAAAACCAAAACACTCTCTTCCTGATTTCATTTTGCTCACAAGGAATCACACACACAATTATATGCTGTAGAATATTATTTTAAGATGTGTTACATTTGTTTATACTGTGGAACATTTGTTTAATGATGCAAAGATATGTTGCATTTGTCTAACTCTGTGAAGTTGTGTTACTTTGCCTGTCTAAAACATCCAATTGGTCTAATAAACAGCTGAATGGCCAGTAGAAAGACAAGAAAAAGGATAGGCAAGGCTGGCAAGCAGAAAGAATAAATAGAAAGAGAAAAAGATGAACGAGCAAGAAAAGAAGCAACTAGCCACCCAGCTACACAACCAGGAGTAAGAAAGAAACAAAAGTTATACAGAAATAGAGAAAGGTAAAAGCCCAGAGGCAAAAGATAGATGGGATAATTTAAGTTAAGAAAAGCTAGCTAAAAACAATCCAAGTTAAGGCCAAGCATTTATAAGTAATAATAAGCCTGTCTGTGTGTGTGATTTATTTGGGAGCTGAGTGGTGAGTCCTCCAAAGAGAAAAAAAGTTTAAAAACAAACAAACAAACAACAACAAATACATGTTATTGTAAGACAACATGACTAGCATGGGTCCAAATAAGATATTGACCAGAAATGCAAGTCTAATCAGCTGAACTTATATGCACTGTGCTTCTTCTCAACTATTTCCAGTCCACTGAAGAAGGTTGATCCACTACAGTGAGTGTATTTCTAGGAATGTGTACTCTTTGGAGGAGCATATCCTTATCACCCCTAAAGGGAGGACACAAAGACTAGCCAGAAATGATAGGAGCAAAAAGAGGAATATGAGACTCTCTCGTAACCGTCCTAATGTTGATCTACTAAAACAGGAAGCAAAGCCATGTTTATTCACTAATGAATGCAGAGCTCTAGACACCAGCAACATTATAGGAAAAAAATTAAGGGCTGAGTAACTAGAACTGCAGTGTTGAACAGCTGGAGCAAGACTCTGTGCATGTCTCCCACAGAGTCTTCCTGTCTGTCTTAGTAAGGCTTCTACTGCAGTGATGAAACACCATGACCAAAGCAACTTAGGAAGGAAACAGTTTATTTGGTTTACATTTCCACATCGCAGTCCTGAATCAAAGGATGTCAAGAAAGAACTCAATCAGGAACCCAGAGATATGAACTGAAGCAGAAGTCATGGAGGAATGCTGCTTACTGGTTTGTTCATTCATGGCTTTCTCAGCCCCGCTTTCTTCTATAACTCAGGACCACCGTATCCAGGGGTGGCACTACCCACAGTGGCATGAGCCCTCCCATGTCAATCATTAATCAAGAAAATGTCAGACAGACTGGCCCATGAGCCAGTCTGGTCATATTACCTCTTTTCAAAGGACTCTAGAATGATTGTGTTAAGTTGACAAAATCTCTATCAAGGACACAATTAATAGTGTTTCAGTCGATGAGGAGAAGGATAGATCTCAGAAAGAAAGAAACTCCATGAGAGAGAGAGAGAGAGAGAGCTGAGTGGAAATGTGATCACTCCTTTAAAATTTAGTGTCTGAATTGTCCTATGTGTAGAGTGCTGTTGATGAACAAGCTGCAATCAAATCAATCAATAAATCTCTTAGTCATGACAGCAGTACATTGAACTTAGGGGGGCTGACATATCTATGTTTTTTCATTAATGGTATTGCTTGATGATATGGAAAATAAAAAATAATGCTGTGGTGACTTCTTTAGAAAACTATACTAGACAAAATGCTTTAATCTTGCATTCTCAACCCAGGAATGAATTGAATGAATATGGTTACTTCTCCATTCTATAGTATAGCAATTAAAAGAACTCACTAATTATAATTTGGAGTTGATGAAATTACAAATACCATATATTTCAGTTCATGCAGTGCAAAGGTAGGGCTAAAGAAACCCAGTGGTACACTAAATAATGATGAATGATTTACTTCCAGATTCTTTTAACACATGTAGGAAACAGCCAGTAATTTTTTCAGTATCATTTAAAGTTAGAGAAATTTATCAACACATGATGTGTGATCTGCCACTCTTCAAACTTGACTCATTTTTGCTTTAGCAACAAGTCCTTGAACTATGGAAATTCTATAAGCCAGTCAGTTCAATTTTCTCTCAAAACCAATTCGAAAATGAATCGGTTGGAGGCACAGATGTAAAAGATTCTAACTCTGAACTGAATCCAAAAAATATTACAGTAATCACTTCCATTTTGCTCGACCTGGCTGACTGCTTTTGATGACTTCATGCTCCTCCCTTAAGTGGGTGATCCGCGATGGCACTAATTCATAATGATGAGAGCCGATAATTAGTTTCTCAACACCAAATTACGCCAGTGCCTGGAATTTTTATTTTTGTGTACTCTGGTGAAAATTGGTAACTACAACAGCCTGACTCTGCCTGTATTTTCAGATGCATCTTCATCCTTTCCTTTTCAATCTCCTTTACTTCTGTCATAGTCCAGGAATATAGGAGTTTCCAAATGTGTGTTCTCCTCTCGGCTCCCTGTCATGTACCTCTGCAGCTGCTATGACTTCTTACCCATACTAGCCGTTTTCCCCTATGAGATCAATCCCGGCCAGTTTTTCAAAGTTCTCCCCAAATCCTTTTCCAGGGAGACCTTTGACAAGATAAATGTTTGTTTCCTGGCATAGTTGGGTCATAAAACATAACACTCAATAGTTACTTACTGGGTTTTTCTGCCCTTGACTATAAACTATCTGATTAATGCAGCTCAGTTGAATATTTTGAGTATTAATGAAGGGCATCAGACATTCATTATGAGGATAAGTTCAGGTATATTTTTTAAAAGCTGCATAATAAGTTAAAATGGAATAATTAGGCTCTAAGCCCTCAGAGACATCCACCAATTCTAGTTGTCAGCTTATAAAACCCATAAATATTGGATAGATTAACAAAATCACATATTTTAGATAGAGTATCATTGCTAACAATTGTGACACAAAAAA